>VWYK01044654.1:0-23071 GCA_013399775.1 Semnornis frantzii | reverse complement strand
ATCCTTGGAACAATGTGAACAATAATCAGAACTTTTAAAGATCGAATAATGTGGGAGATAAAACTACCCAGGCAATGTATTTATAAGCACAAGCAGTAATAAAGCCATATGAGAAGTCATTATCTCCACATTTTTAAAATCATTTGCTGAGAAATGTATTCCTGTTTCTTTAAAATGCCATTAGTGTAAAACTCCTGGGAATGCACAGATAGAAGAACATGGTGTGCAAGTCCCTCTGTGTGGGGTTTTCCACGGGCAGCTCTTTGACCTTGCCCTACATGAGGAGTTTCAGACTTTCATTTCTAGACTCCTGAGTGCCCTCTCTCCCTATCACACATTCACCTTAGCTTTCTGAAAAGGCAATGGCAAATCAGATTGCATTAATGGAAAACACTGTGGCCTAGAAAACAGCTTTTACTGCTGACAGAAGGAGCTGATGAAATCTGGGCTGGTAAGGTATGCTATTTTTGACTGTGAAAAGTAGCATTTTTCTGAAGGTTTGCTGAATGCAGTAATGTGATTTCGTGTTCTCCTTTGTTAGTCATCTTTAGCTGCTGCTGATGGTAATGGATGCGGTTAATGTTAAACATTTAATCAGCTAAAATATGTCTGTCTGCTTTTCTTCCTCAGACTTTTGAAGGGTTGTTATCAGTTCTATATATTTTCTGCAGTCAAAACCAGCTCAGAGAAGATGAACAGATAAATCCATTACAGAAGCCTCTGAGTGCAAATGAATGATTATGTGAAAAGAAATCTTTCTTACCAGCTAAAGAGGCGCTCATGGTAACCGCTGCCTTGTGCTACCTTTCTCCAACCTTGCTGTGACCATTTAATGAGGTCTGATTCAGACTAATTCCCACAATCTGTAGATTTTATTCCCTGCTGAGGCTGGAATATTTAGATGTCTGTTCAGACATAGTTTTCTCTTTAATTAGTGCAACTGATTTATTTATTTTTTTTCCGAAGGCCACAACCTCTGTCCTAATCTGGGCAGGTGAAGTTTCACAAGCACTTTATCGTGGCTCATACCTCAAGCATCCGGACACACCTTCCTAATTGTCATTTATATCCGCCTGTCATTGCCTCTGGCATTTGCTGAGTTCACATTTCCATGTGATTTACTGCAAAACATTTTATTTAACAAGTGGCTAACTCACACTGACAGGGAAGTCCCCCTCAAGAAGCTGAGAAGATTGCCTTCATCTTTGCTTTCTTAAGGTGGATGGCAGAAAATCAGTCTGTTGGTATCAGTGCTTTAGACTCTGCATGTATGAAGAATTGAAAATGGAAAACTGACCTTGAATCTGGGAGTGCTTTGAATTGCAAATGCTGCTTGTCCTGAACTCTGTAACAAGCGGACAAGCACTGGGGCACTGTGTCGTATCCCTGGTTGCAGAAGTTTCCTTATGAGTCAGCAGCAGCTCTGCAAGTGCCAGGGTAACTGTGAGAGTATTTGAATGCTAAAGCTGCTTCTGATCAGCAGTTTAATATACTAGGGCAGCTACTCCGTCTTCTAGACTCAGGTTCTTTTGGTCCTGTCTGAAGGTCCTGGGTGCAATGGAGAGGGAACCTGGTCAGGACTCCTGTGCTTCTGGCTTTTTGGGGCACAGCAAGAACAAGGGGCTTCTGGTGTCACCTTCCCCTATGGGAGAACCCTTCAACCAGGGGTCTTGGCAACTAGCATCACAAGTCATGGATGAGTCCAGTGGTATGTTCCTCTGTGGAAACAACTTTCCTTCTTGTCACTTTAAGGCATTTTGGCTTGGGGACATCTAATTCGGGCCTAGAATTTGCTCTCTTTTAGTTAAATATTCAAACCTTGTGTTCCTCTGAAGCCCTAAAATTACCGTGTGGATGAGCAGAACTGTTCATGTATTCCAGGATAAAGTCACTACCATTTTCAATCTTAAAATCCACTTAATGTTGACAAAGGTGATTTATATGGGTTTTTCTAAAGACTGCTTGTGTCCCATGATGTTTGGCACAGCCTAAAAGAGAAAAAAGCTTTAAGTGGCACATTCACAAGATATAAGTAAATGCATAAGAATAAAATATAGCCACAACCCCATCTTCCTTCTATCCCAGTTAGTTGGTGATCTCATGTATTCAGGACTCTGCTTGGCACAGTGCAAATTTACCGCCCCATTAGTGGCAGCACCTTCATAAAAGGAAAACATATCTAGAAAGTAAACTTGACACATCAGACTCTCAATAGCCAGTTTGGTGCAGCCCGCACTTTTTCTCCAGTTCTGCTTAACTGCCTCAAATTCTGATGATGTACAAATTGCATGTCTTGGTTCTGTTAGAATCCTGGTTTGGTTTGAGTGTGTTTCTTACTAACTGGATGCAGGCAAAAAAGTAATTTTCTATGTTTCTTACTCACAGAGAATATGCTGATCTGGTTGCTAGTTTTGGAAAGAGCAGATTCTCTTATGATTTTGGGTAGGCTACTGAAGCTTTTGGTAATCACAATCAAGCAACTGATAGTCACCAAAAGACTTCTGCTTGGTGTCTTTTGACAGACAGATTCACAATGACAAATTCACAATGAAATCCGTTCAGGTGGTCAAAGGCAGACTGCAAACAGCCTTTCTATGCGGTGAGCGTGGAGAAGCTGGTTTTGTTGACTGTACGTGGCTGCTGGGGCTTTTGAGGATCATCCACCTCTTAAGTGTGGTGTCTTGCAAATTGACAGTCAAAGGAACACCAGGAAAGCAGTGAAGTTCTGTGGAGTGGTTTTGGATGGATCTGATGAGAGCTGACAAAGGTGGAGAGAAAAAGGAACACTTCTGCCTCTGGGCTGCTTGGCTGAAGCTTGGAAGCGGAGGTTACTCCATGTGAATTTGTGATCTCCTGAAAAGTGAAAGATGTTCTGAAACCGGAGATCTTTCCTACCCAAGTATATTTGCTTAACTGGTATAAGATCATTTGACAATACTTTAAAACCTCAATCTCCTAAAGCTATCTTAGATCCAATTTGGATGCTGCTGATAGCATCCTGTTAATTGTTGAGGCAAAATTGAGTCTCAATGTTGTTTCATGAGAGCAGATAGAAGTAGCTCTAAGAAGAAATATGAACTGGTAACTCATGTCAAAAGGAGCATGGATTGATTGAGGCAGGCATGAGTCACATTCCAGCTCCAGAGTGTACAAAGCCTTGGTGAGGCTCACTGCCTGATTCCTTTGCTAGAGTAAATTTTTGTGGCCTGGACTGAAGTCAGTGGTGCTTTCGGCCATTTCTTAATAGCTCTGTGGTTATCATAATTAAATTCTCAATTTGTTATCTTGCATTAATTTGTGTATCATGTAGATATTTGAATAAGTAGCTCTATCATGTCAGCCATGAGGGCCTCTGAGCCAAAATAGAGCCTGAGGTTTACTTGCCAATAATTTTGTTGGAGATGGATGCTATTCCAGATTAGAGGCAAAACTGTGTTTGTTTTGTCACTTTGTCCTGATTAGCAACTGTATGACATCCATCAGGAATTTGAAAGGAAACTTTTCTTGTGTGTCACTGCTGCTCTGGAGATTGGGCTGTGTTGCTGCTTATGTGCTGGCCCCTCTGGCTACCTGCTTTGGTGACCCATGGGCTCAGAAGGCTTCAGGTAATGTGACATAGCCCTACTGGGGACAGCTCATTGTCTGTTCCTGCTGGGTATGGGACTGGCCTCCAGTGTTCTGTATGGAGAGAGGGAGGAAGCTCATAATTTGGCCATCAGTGCTTGCTGCTGAAGCCACTGGAGAACTCTTAATTTGCTCTAGTGATTAGGCTGGCCATGGGCTCATTCTTTGTGCTGGAACTGGTCTTGTCTTGGAGTTGCGTTATTATGCCTTGATCCATGTGCTCCCTGAAGCACCCATCTCATGGTGGAGCAATAGGCACTTCCACTCTGTAAGCTTTCAGCCCTGTGGTTTTTCTCCAGTATGGATGTATTCACACTCTGGATCCTTAACCTGGAGTAAGCTAGAGGGTCCCTGTCACAGCTCTCCAAATTTACTATGTCCACTATCTCCCTGATATGTCTGCCTCAGAGCTTTCCTGGAACTGCCTGGCAAAAACTAAGCTGACTTAGCTTGACTAAAAGGCAAGATGACATTTACCAAAACTATTTATTTCATGCCTAACATGAGTTTCTGCAACTCTTGATGATTTTATTTCATCTTATGTATTTTCATACAAAGGGATGCTTTCTGTAAGACTGATGAAGGAAACTTTGGCTTAGAGCATTCATCAAATGCCTGCCTCCACAAACAAACCTCCTCTCAAACCTTATGAGGTGATGTCTCATTGTGCAACTGGGCTAGATTCTGTACCCTCAGAGGGGCAGGAGTGTTGTAAATCTGTGGATTATCTGGGCCTTGAGGATAGATGGGCAGAGCTGTGATGTAAATATACCATACATCAGCTAAAAGGAATTAGTAACTGAGTCTGGCTCACATTGTAGTTCTTTTTATCCAGAACTTAGAGCAACTGGTATTTCTCTGGCTGTTCTTATTCTGAAGCTCTTGCTTGCTGGCCCTGCTAGAACAGGTCTCCCAGACCAACCTCTGTCCATCTGGTACTTTACTTCNAGCCTCTTCCAGGGCTCTGACACCCTCAGAGGAAAGAAGATTGTCTTCATGTTCAGGTGGAATCTTCTGTGTTCCATTTTGTGCCTGTTGCCCCTTGTCTTGTTGCTGGGCACCACTGAAATAGTCTGGTTTCATCCTCTTGCTCCTACCCTTTAGATACTGATAAGCACTGTGAGATACTCTTTCAGTCTCCCCTTCTGCAGGCTAAACAGCTCCAGCCTGCTCTAGTCAGAGAGTCTAGTCCAGTCCCCTCAGCATCTTTGTAGAATCCACTGGACTCTCCAGTAGTTCCCTGTCTCTCTTGAACTGGGGAACCCAGCACTGGGCACAGTGCTCCAGAGGTGGCCTCTCTAGCACAGAGTAGAGGGGCATGAGAACCTCCCTCAACTTAATGCACCCAACAGATTAGTGACCCAATAGATTCAGCGCTATGAGAGAGATGCTTCTTCCCAGGTAACTCCCTCTCTTGCTTTTATTTATTGGTGATAAAAGACTGTCACAGATAAATGAGCATGTTTTCACTTGACTTGATAATTTACATGGCATTGCTGAAGGTGATTTATAATTTACACATGGAAAGGATTTGCTGATCTCAGTAATAACTTTCCAAACATCTAGATAAACATGCTATCGCTCTGAATCAAGTGAGCTTGAAACAGCCAAGGTATTCCCCTGCAAGGGCTTCTGGCACTCCACTCTTTCCCAGACACCAGAAGTTTGACAAAAGAATGTGGGAACTGCCAAAACACATTTCTCTTCACAGCCACCCGGATCAACCTAAGGTGAGAGATTTCATCTGTTCTTGCTAAAGTTTTATTTTGTATTAAAAAGCTTGTTGACAGGGGCAGCTTCCCAGCTCTTTGATTTTCAAATAGGGACTGTATTTCACAGCTTTGAGCACTCGGCCCATACAGGCATTTCTCTGCATCCCCTCCAACATCCTGCCAAAGCCTGTGATGCAAAAGAACAGGTAAACAATCTCCATGCACTTCCTCTACTGTGGCTGTGAAATGGGAGTTGAGACAGCCCTGCATATTCCCTGCTGAGTATGCCAGGTTGTTGCCATGAGGTTTTGTTTGATCAGGAGTAATCACCTCCTCTCTTGCACAGGCACCTTGTTATCTGGAGATCTCCAAGTACTCCATATGCATTTATTGCTCAATTAAACACACAACAGCTTTTAGGTGTATCTATTGTGGGGTTTATTGCCACTTTGTAAGTGGGTAAACTGAGGCAGGGATATTGAAGTTTATGCACTGAGTGTCTGCTGTCACACCCTTCAAATTAAGGAGCCCAAAGGAACAACCCTTCTCTCTCTTGCGCTGCTCCCTGCTTCTTCCTTGCCATTAGCTCTTGTGAGAAAGGGTTGTCCATGCCCAAGAACCTCCCCTGATCCACAAGAAGATGAGTCAGAAGTTGATGAGCTGGGAGCTAATGAGGAGAGGGTGAGACAAGACCTCCTTGGAAGGGATTGAATGATTTTTCCTCTTAATACTGTGATACTCACAGAGGAAGGTCAGGCAAGCTGTCTTCAGAGCCAGGAATTGGATTCAAGTGAGTCTCTTGGTCTTCCCTGTTTTGAAACATTGGGCCGTAAGTGAGAACAAGTGTAGAAGGATGGCTTCCAGATGCACATTTGGGATTGAGCAAATATTCATCCCAAATATCACATCTAGGAAAGAATCAAGACCAAAATAAGAGTATGTAGAGAAGTTTTGAGTGGTTTGAGTCTTTCACTTTTAGAATGTCTTTGGTAATGAATTCTGTGATTAAACAAGGATGCACTCCCACATGCCCCATAAAATGGTAAGGTTAGAAAGGACCTCAAGGATCACCTAGTTCCAACCCCCTGCCATAGTCAGGGACACCTCCCACTAGCACAGGTCACTCAAGGCCTTGTCCAACCTGACCTTGAACAACTCCAGGGAGGGAGCAGCCACAACCTCCTTGGGCAACCTGTGCAAGTGTTTCACCACCCTCACTGTAAAGAACTTCCTCCTAGCATCCAGTCTAAATCTCCCCTCTGCTGATTAGGGGACTAAAGTATCTCTCTGAGAAGGAAAGGATGAGACCTGTGGCTGTTTAGCCTGCTCTGTGTAACCCTGCTTTAGCAGGGAAGTTGATACTAAATGATCTCCAGAAGTCCCTTCCAACTCCCTACTGCGTTGTGATTCTTCTGAAAAGGTGTGATCCATGTAGGATAAAGGAACATACATCCTGAGCAAATGTAAGGAGGAAAGGACAAAGGATTGAGCTGCTGTTTTCCTCTTGTTGCAGTTAAGCTTCTGGCTAAACTTTGCCTTGGTAATGAACTCCAAGTGGCCACACGCTCCAAATAGCAAAGGGCAAATAAGAGAGAAGCAACTCATCAATGTATGACCCTCTCTAAACTGTCCTGGGTAATCAAGTATGAAGTACTTAATGGATCATGATTTGCATGCCACTGTTTTGATTGATGTACTACTTACAAGAGGATTGATAGGTTTTTTACAGTGATGTTGATGGGAGTCTCACAGAAGCACCTCTGTCTATTTTCTGCTGTGCCGGAGAGAGCCAAAGCAGTGTTTGTTTGAAGCCATTGTGTTCCCAGCATCTTTGTTAAATGGTCAAAAATAGTCCAGTGTTGTTATCTTGCCTAGACTGAGATCTCCCTAGAACTGTCTATATTTAGGCATCTTCCAAAACCTTTGTGTCAAGCAACACTCTGGGGAAACCAAAATAACTTTTCTTTATTTATTTTTCCTTTTAAATAATGTTATACAACCATTTACAGAGGATGTGGTGATTAAACCATATTAAGGCATCTTGCTATGGCTCTGGAGATGGGAGCTTAAACTTTGTTCAGGCTGTTCACAGTTAACCCAAGAGTAAAAAAATCCCAGAAAAACTTTTTAGTTTGGTGCTGTGACATGGCTCCCTCAGTCATGATCCAAGTTCAAACAGTAGCAGAAAACAGTACAGCAATGCTGAGTTCTGCTGCAAAGTGAAACTCCTGTTGCACAAAGGAGGCAGCATTAAAGGATTTGTGTGCAGGATCAATCTGCAAATTCTTGACAGCAGATAATTTGTAAAGGGTGTTAATGGAATAATTAGTTCAGCCACCTTGCGGTGTCTCATTGGTGTATAAAATACAAGGATTTCTAAAATAACCAAAAATAATGCTTTAGATACTCTTTAATACCTTACCAGCAAGCTCCCAAGTCCAAGCCCTCTCAGCAGATGCCCGTTTGACATTAAAATGTTTATTTGCTCCTCAATTATGTGTTACACCTTTCCATGTCAAACTGCTCAAGCTGCTACTGTGCTCTATCATAGACTTCATCTCACCTTGGAAGTTTAATTGCCTTTTTACAGAGCTGTTAAGACATAAGAGATGAGAGATAATCACAAGCTGGCTGGACTGTGCTTTGAGATACAGATCTCTCTTCCCATCAGTGCTTTTGCAGGTCTGGGGAGAGAAGCCTGTGAGCAGGTCTCCTGACAGGAGGATTAGGGCTTGCTAGTGTAGAGATTCAGGCCAATTAGCTTGCACATAAGTGTGTTGTAAAACTTAAGTAGTGATTCTTTTTTTTTTTTCTGTAAAAGTTCATTGTTTAAACACCGAATCTCACAATTTTCTGAATTTTGTCTATTTAAAACAACACAACCTCTCAGGTCATTTAAAAATCTGTTAGTTCTGTGATTCCTGGTGCTCTTTGAGGGAAACAATCAGCTTGTCCTTTCTAATTGAAGAATTATTTGAAACGGATTAGTTGACTCATCTTTTAAATCTCACAGCTTGTCTCAAGGTGATTAAACTTTCCAGGTTAGATGAAGTCTGCAACAGAGCAGAGTGACAGCTTGAGCACTACGAAAGGGAGAGCATCCAAACACTTGGCTCCGGCAGGAGGATTTTAAAGATCCTTTAGTACTTGCATCACACTTGTTCTCTACACTGAAAAAGGATGCAGCCACAATTGTTGGCTCTGAGCAGGGGGTCTTTATCACACTAGAGCATCTGTTTATTGTTTAAGTATATAAAAAATACAGTTCGGACCACTGAGGTGCCGAGTCTCCTGTTCAGCAGTTAATCATCCTGTACTGAAGCACTGAAATGTGGACTTATGGCTGCTCGTAATTGCGGAGTTAGATCCTACAGCTGGCTGGAAGGGAAAGGACATGTCCTGGAGACGCTGAAGGATAAACAGACCTTCCCTGTGCTGGCTGCTTCGCTCCCGATTGCCAGTCCTAGCAGAGATCTTCCTGTAGAGAGCAGAGCAGGTTGGGATTTTTCTTCCTTCTGCAAAACACTGAATGCTCACTGAGACATGAGTTCTGGTGGATTGTTTCTTTTTGCAATCAGGAATTGTTTCACCCTACCGCTGAATTTTTAGCTTCCTAATTTTCACTTTAAATCCCAGTGCAGCAAATATTTTGTTCAAGGACTAATTTTAATTTTAAAATGTCTTAATGAGACTTTTCAACTGACTTCTATCACAGAGCAGGAAGCAGTGTTGACAGATGTGTGATCAGGAACCTGTCAAAGACCATCAGTAATCAGTCTGTGCAATGTGTCAAACTTGTCCCCAACTATATCCTCTTCTTTCAGTACCAGAGCTATAGCAAAGATGGCTGATCCATACAAAAACTATTCTTATTGATAACTACTATTTTTCTAAATTTGTAGATATGATACGAAGTTTATGTATTTTTTGAGAGGGTTTTTGTGGGTTTTCTTTTAACAGTTGTGATCTATCAGCCATGCAGTAAAGCTCTTAATAGGTTTTAAAAATAAAAGCTAACTTTTCATTATGGGACTTTACCACACGTGCCTATTATACAATTGATCTGTTAAATGAGTTTATGCATTTAATATTTTCTTTTATGTTTTTGATCATCTAATTTCCTTGGGGAAGGGTGACTGGTAACATAGGTTTCAGCTTTTAAAATGAGTTATCAGTGTAATTTTGTTTTGTATGAGATGACAAGTTGGCTTGAAAAGTTTCTGTAGCAAATAATCATAGCTCTTCTCTGTGTAAATACCAGGAGAACTGATACAGCTTTACTCCAAAAACACTAACGCTACAGCAAGGATTCAGAGGCATAATGATGCCAGCAGTACTGTAGGTCTGTGCCCACAGTACGTGGTGCCCAAGTGCAGGTGAAAATGTCTAGTAATCGACTTGGAAGGTTATTAAGGTAATGGTCCCTGGGCAACCCAGGCTTCCATGGCTGGGATTAATCAACCCATTCTAGCTGTTGATTCATACACCTGATGTCTTTGTACCTGTAGTGCTGTCATGAGGAGATTGCTGCTGAGGAGAAGATGGTCCCACTGCTCAGTGACCCGGTGACCAAGGGCTATGGCTTTGCACAGGGGTCTGTGTGTATCTGCGAGTGTACCTGTGTGCGCTGTGTCAGTGGCTTAACCAGAGTGTGGGTTTCAAATCCTAGCAGATTTGTGCTCTTGAGGTCCTTTTTGTTTCTGTTTTAAACTTCCTACATTGGTAGTCAGTCATGGAGCAGAAGCACCCCAAAGTCAGACTGGGCTCTGTTCCTAGTGGAATTGTTTGTGTTTCCTCCTGTCATTCACAAACAAATTTCTGCTTAGTATGTAGAAATACTGGTTTTCTCATCAGGGATATGAGTTAAATGTGGGGAACTCCTTTTAATTTGTAGCAATCGTACAACCATTAGCAGGAGGCAAAAAGATCTTACAATGTGCACATCAAAGGAGCCCGACATTATTTGCGAAAAGCATTTGGTGCATCACATCCAATTTTACAACTTGACTTTTAAAAAAGGCTCAAGAGAATTTTTTTTTCTTTTCTTCTCTCTTTCTTTTTTCTTTTTTATTTTTTTTTTCTTCCTGGCTTCTAAGGATCTTTATTTATCACCCTCAGGGGCCTTACAGTGAGTAATTAGATTGGACCAGGAGAACGACTTAATTTTACAAGAAACTCATTAATTCATCCTATTTAAAATCTTCTCATTTCACCCCAAACCCAATTATGCTTGTAGTGGCAATGATCTGGAAAGGCATTGTCTTGTTGGTACGAGGGGGCCACTGGGACTCCTGTGGTATTCATGTCGTGGAGACAAGGGTGACTCCCTTTCTTTGACTTCTAGGTCAAAAGAACTAGTCGCTGGGACAGCTTGACAATTAGACAACCCCGATGAGCATTTGGAAGTAAAACAGCTGTACAATAACAGAGGGGTTCATGGTGCAGGGCAGAAAGCTCATCAAAAGAGACTATGCAAACAATTGAGTTCTATAATTAACACACAAAAATGTGCTCAGAAATGGTAATAACAGTAAAAGGGAGCTGAGGAGATGCTGCCTTCTTAGGTGGCAGATGTGGTTTTGTTACAAGCTGAGAGAGAAAATCCATCCTCTTCAAGAATAAGAACAACATTAGAGGAGGGAAAATTAAAAGTAACTTTTTGTTCCTGAGGGTGCAGTTAAAACATGAGCTTAAAATATTTCTAGACAGGGAAGAGCTGTAGAAAAACTAACCAGTGATGAAAGACACGAAATATGCTGTCAAAGTATCTATTTTTCAAGTCTTAAACACACATTTCTTTGCCCACTGGAATTTATAAGCCTGACACTAAAGTATCTTTGCCTTGAATTCTTTGCCTTGTCCTTCATTTCACCGAGAACTCTGTTCTAGAGGCTTTCATTAAAGTTGGCTACAATCATTGCCTTAATGCTTTGCCTCTTCTGCCTGTTTCATACCTCCCCTCTGTACATGGCTGATGTTTGCTGCTGCTGCAAATAAGCATTTTAGAACACCTATGTCAAATTTTCTTTTTTCTTCATAGATTTAAGTAGATTTACTTCAGCAAAACCATGTTTCTCTGACTGTTTATTCACCCACCTCTTTATTAGCTCCTAATCTGGAAGTCAGTATTTTTCTCAAGCTCATCTCTTCAGCAGAGGCTGAGGCAGCATGTAGGAACTGTTTCTTCTGGCTGGGGTCCCTGGTTACCAGGGCTGCTTAAGGAGCTGCTTCCCAGCAACTGCTAGCATTGGGCTGGCTTGCTTGGACCTTCTGGAGCACTGCTCTTATGAGGAAGGGCTGAAACACTTGGTCTGTTTTAGCTTAGAGATGAGAAGACTCAGAGGGCATCTTCTCAATATTAATCAGTATTTAAAGGGCAATGAGCAAGAGGATGGGGTCAGACTCATTTCAGTAGTGCTTGGTCACAGGACAAGGGGTACAATCTGGAACCCAGGAGGTTCTGTCTGAACATGAGAAAAAACTTTTTTTTTTTTTTTTCTTATAAAGGTGCTGAAGCCCAGGACCAGGCTGCCCAGAGAGGTGGTGAAGTCATTTTCTCTGGAGAGATTCTAAACCTGCCTGGATGACATCCTGGGCAACCTGCTCTGTGTAACCCTCCTTTAGCAGAGGGGGTTGGATCTCCAGATGTCCCTTCAAAGCCCTACTGTGCTGGGATTTTGTCACCTTCCCTGTTTTACTTCCTACTCAGAGCTCAGCCAGCCCCATCTAACTCCAGATCTCTTCCATCCCCTGTTCAGTCCTGCTCAGCTTTTGTCATGGGTGAAGAGCAGAGAGCTGCTGTTTGAACTGTTCAGAGCTCACTGTTTTTTATTATTAATTTTTATTAATCATAGAATTGTCAGGGCTGACAGAGGGACCTCAAGGATCATCTAGTTCCAACCCCCCTGCCATGGGCAAGGACACCTCACACTGGAAATGCAGTGTAGTTTTAATGACTTGAAAACTCATCAACAAAGAGATTTGGATGTTTTCCTTTTGCAAAACTTTATACTCTTTTTTCAATGTGTGTATAAGGAACTATTCAGCATCTCAAGCCTTTTCCAGACTGATAGAAAAATGCATTGCCATTTTAACAAGGAAGAAGGAATAATTTTAAGAGCATGATTGGGAGGACTTTTTTTAAACAACTTTAAATTAGCAGGAGTAATTCTTCAACACACATGCATGTACACAAACATGGCTTTTAAAATAGCTAGATGTAGCAAAATATATGTATTAACCTGGATCTGTGACTAGAACCCCTTCCACTGAGATGAGTTGTTCAATTCTGAAATTGCTTACTGAAAATTTCTAACAGAAAATGCAGCATTTGGAGAAACCAAACAAGCAGAGCTTGCAGCCCACACAGACATTCTTTTAGTTTTGGTGGTTGGCCCTTATTTAAACTACTTTTTTTGAGCAAACCTCAAGTTTGAAAATCATGTTTTAATGTGAAAATGGAATTGGAAAAACGACTTGGGAGAACTTTTATCTGGGTTTCACTGAAATACCAAGATTCTTCAGAGCAGAATTTGCATTTTTAACATGTATCATTCTGGAAATTCAAAAAGAGGAAAACAAAATTAAAATATATCTATATAATAATGACCAGCATCTGACAAATGCAGTCTCTCTTGGAGAAATAGAAACCAAATTAATTTTAACATTAGAACTCAAAGATATCAGCATAATTATTTCAAACTGATGTCAGTGTGATTTAATCTGGGGGAAAACTGAGGTATTTTCATGCTGGAAATATTTTTCTTAGAGTTTTCCTTGGATCTAGCACAGAATATTGTAGCCTTGTGGGTGATGAGAATGTGAGAAAAGATTCTCTTGTGTGTGGTGTGGTTTGGTTTTTGTGTTTTGTGTGTGGTTTTTGTTTTGTTGTTTTTGTGTGGTTTTTTTTTTATCTTTTTTTAAATAACCCCAAAACCCCTAACAGAACTAATTAAGGCAAAGCTAAGGAACTGAATTCAAGGTTTGCATTGCACATGTGAACTAATCTTTTTACAATGGTATCTTTCGAAAGCCCTGTAAGACGCCCATTCATGCCAGGTCTCACCCAGCAAATCCTTCCTAGAAAAGCAGCCGTAGGAAGATTTGTCATGAGCAAGCAATAAAGATTTTCAGAGAACAGGTTCTGTGCAGGCTTCTTGTTTGCCTACTAAATCATTAACTTTCAAAAAAACCCCATCTGTAGCTGTAACAGTGCTGGCTGTAATAGGTGTGTCAGCAGCACTTCATGCTACCAACAGCTTTTACAGGATTAGATTCGAGTTCTTAAGGCACAGCACCACAGAGTTCTTAAGGGCAGAGAACTACTGGTTTAATACAGCGCATTCTCTAATGTCTTTTTATGCCACGTGCTGAAATGTGGTGGGTGAATCTCAGAGCATGCTGAAATGAGGAAAATGAAGTATTTGGGAGTAGGTGCTCTTTGAAGCAAAAGTGGCTGTGTGTGCTTCGGGAAGAACCACTCCATTTGGAGAGCTTTATTCAGGGCTTGAAATATTAATGATTCTGGCTTAATATAGCAGAAAACAAAATACAGTACATGAAACCAAGGGGAGAAAAAGATAACTTTGCATTACAAACTGTTGACCTTGGAGTACCCACTGAATCCATCTATTTCTTTTTAAACTGCTGCATCTGAAAAGACAGCGAGGAGGAGGAACAGCCTCAAAGAGCTTTACCTGTGATGTTTTCCTGCCTTTCCAACAGCATGTTACAGCTCAAGCAGGATTCTCAGCCTTGTCCTGGATAGTCACCTGAGTGTTTTATTACCAGGAAGATGCTAAAGACTGATATCTAATTACTAATTTGTGAACTATGATGTTCATATTAGCAGTGATGTAAGAGGTTCTATGTTTTATTTTAAAACCCTGAATAATAGAAAGAATTTTCTGGATGAGAACAGACACGCTGGTCTCCCCTCATATTCTGTTCTTCCATGCCTTGTCTTTATGGCAACAAGATTCTGCCTGTTGGGATCTGTCCTGGTCCCATACAGGCTTAGCTGTATTTCTGAGCTGAACTGTGACAGAAAACCAGGAATAATATCTTAGATCGGCATCTGCCCCTTGACTGCTGCTGTTGTTAAGCCAGGCACAAGATGATGTGTAGCAATAGTACATCCAGATATTGCAAATCGTGTCAAAAAATGAAAGGTAATTTTCTATGGTGTTTTTTTTCTCTTTCTGAGCAACTCACACCACAAGCAGGTTAAGCTGTTTCACACAAGTTACTGTGACTGCCTGGCTGCAGTAGGTTCATATTCGTGTTCACGGACTAATTGTCTCCAATGTGGGGTGGCTGGGTTTGACCCTCCCTTATTCTTCTCTGCCAAAGCTGTGGCTTCTGATTTTAATTGAAACCCCAAGGCAGTTTGAATCGTGGCCAAAAAGCACCTTGAAAGTTGAACCTTATCTAATAGCATGATGCTGGTAAACTCTGGAAGCATACATCTTGGTTGGTTGAGCAATGTTTGTCTAAGACCCTCTGGTCCAGCAACACTGGACTGGAATCCCAATGCATGTTGTACATTTAGGACTCATTATGGAAATTCCATACTGGTTAATAAAAGTAAAGTAATTTACTGTTTTACTGAATGTGTTGCTAAAATCCCTTTCCATTTCCCACTGGAGAGCTTCATAACAGAAGGAAAAAAGAGAGAGGACTAAGAGAAGGCTAAAACAGGTTGTGGAGACTTATCTGCAACCATTCAGTACTTAAAGGGGGTCTATAAGAAAGATGGGAATGGATTTTTTAGCAGGGCCTCTTGGGACAGGACAAGGGGTAATGGTTTTAAACTGAAAGAGGAGATTTATACTAGATAAAAGAGTGGTGAGACACTGGCTCAGTTTGTGCAGAGATATGCTAATGCTCTGTCCCTAGAAATATTCCAGGTGAGCTTGACTGGGGTGCTGAGCAACCTGATCTGGTTGAAGATGTCCCTCCTTACTGCAGGGCAGTTGGACTAGATGACCTTTAGAGGTCCTTTCCTACACGAGGCAGGCTATGATTCTAAAACAGAATGGGTGAGTCCCATCCGTGTGAGGCCTGCACCCCATGTACTGAAGCCTCTGCAGAGGAGGGAAACCCTGACATCTGTGTAGGTGATAAATGATGTGATGTGAGATGTGGTGAATAGTGGGAACAACCTTTCCTTTTTGCCTGGGTGTTTTCTCTGTGCTATGAAGTGCTGAAAGCCAGTGGTGATGGTGGTAATTTCTCTCTAGCCAAGGGAGACATTTCTAGGATGACATACCCGTTAACCACTACTAAAATGTGTTATTAATGATGCTAATGAGTTTTTTCCAAGTGATGTAAAAGTAGCCATTCATGTAAGCATGGTGTTTCTGAAGGTGATGTCACCAAGAGCTTGCCAGCTGCACATGGGACCCAGTGGCAGCAGTGCAATCACTGCTGTGCCTGGCCTCGAGGAGGAGAGTGTGTTGCTGATTTCCTCCCTTGGGGAGAAGGAGCCAAATAAATGCAGCCTTGCCAGGAGGAGACGTGCCATTTCCAGGCATGTTGGGCTGAGGGCCTTGCTGCCAATCTCAGTGGGTTCCTGTCCCACTCCCTCTTAAAAATTGGCAGTGTCTGACTGTCAGCTGCCATTCCTTAAGTGGTCATAGAATAAACCAATTGCTCCCCTTTTGTCATGCTCTGTGTGTGTGAATGCAGGTGGACATGGGTTAAGCAACGTGCAACTCCACAGTAGGCACAAAGAGGCAGCTGATTTTCTGGCAGTGTCAATAAAGGAGCATAATTTTTAGGGTTTTTTTACCATCTCCAAGCCAGCTTTTGAAATGGCTCTTGTTGGAATTAGAAACCAGTATCCCCTGACATAGGATTACTCATTAAGCCTGTGATGATTGTTAATTCTTCACCTGGGGCTAAGAGGACATCATTAGATCTCTTTGAAATGTCTCTTTCCTTGATTTTGAATAAGTAAGCTAGCAATTTATGATCACAGCCTGGACAAGTAACACTCTCCCTTCCTGTTCCTCCATCCAGCTTGCAAAATCGGATACTACAAGGCTCTCTCAACAGATGTGGCTTGTGCCAAATGCCCGCCTCACAGCTACTCCATTTGGGAAGGCTCTACCTCCTGCACCTGTGATCGGGGCTTTTTCCGAGCTGAAAATGATGCTGCCTCCATGCCCTGCACTCGTAAGTTGGTCTTTGAACAGTCTCTTCCCTTTTAATCATCCATTTCCTCTCCTCTCTGTCTTTGAGAGTGTGTGCAGTAAATACTACCTGGAGACCTGTGTCTCTAAGAAGTGTCCTACTTTGTTCTGAGGGCGATGTTCAGTAGCTCTTACAGCCTTTTGCAGGTGCAGTTTGCATTTTGGTTCACAATTCTGGGAGAGAAAGTGCTGAATACCTAACTGGCATAGCTGAACTGACCCTTGAGAGCTTATGGCCTAAATAAATCAGGAGACTGGGAGGAGACGGAGCTGCAAAAGGAGTGACTTGCACACCTTTGTAACAGAGCTGGAAATAAAATGCAAGTCTAGGCTCCTGCCTGAGGACTTGTCTGGTACATCACATCACCCCTTATCTTTCTAAGTCTTGACAGCTGTTGAAATTGTGAAAGCTTTCCCTTAATTGTATTACCCAGGGTAAATTTGCTGTACTTATAATCTCATTATATGTCTAATTTGTTCAAAATGCAGCTGCTGACCCTTAGGACCATCAAAATGTTCCCCTGAAAGGGGTGGTAATAAATCTTAAGCCTTAATGAATCAAACTCCCAAAGTTTAGTTTATTTTATCCCTTAGATAAATTCACATCATGTACAACAAATGGAACTTGCTTTAGCATTAGGGAGAGCAACAGGCGCAGTGTACTGGACACACCCACAGGGCTGCTGGAACAACTCCTTGTCATCTTTTTCGGTTAAGGGCTCTCAGAGCCAAGGGTGTGAGGTTCCAGCCATGTCTTGGTGTTAAGTCATGATCATCTCTATTCTTCATGTCTGTAGCAGCAGATTGGTTTGAGGCAACAAGTGAAGGGGCTGCATTTTAGCAGAGGATATCCATGTGTGGCTCTCCCTGAAAGCTATTGGAAATGCTTCCAGATTTTGGGAGTTCAGCCCTATATTTATGTAGAAAGTCTGTGTGTCTCTGAGAGAAGACAGATATTTCTTTTGTAACATTTTAATATATTCCAAATTAATTTTGGAGAGATGACTTGCATTTATTTAAATCTTAATTTTTCCCTTACAAGGCAGAAACAAAGTATGTCCGTAACTAAGCCACCATTCATCCCTTCCCCACACCCCCCCGATTCCAGTATTTATTCAGTGATCTCCTTTTCAGCTGTGAATTTTGATGGGTAGTGGTTAAGCAGGTCTGGGCATAGCCAGGAGCAGCTGCTTTGGCTTAGCAGGAAAGTAGAGAGGTCCATATATCCTTTGCCAAACACTGACTGGTGATGGAGGTCTGTATTGTGAAAACCTTGCTGAAGTGGGGAGGGAACACACATTTTGTAACACAATTTACATTGAGATATAAAACTTGCCCATTATGATAAGAAAAATATCTTTTTGCAACAATAAAACTTGTTTTTTGTTCTTTTTGCTCTTTTTGTCAAGGCTTGGGCCTGCTTCTGGCATTCTTCCCTGTTCCTCCCATTGGAGGCCCGTCAGGACTGAAGTCCCTGCTCTTGATCTTTTACTCTGAAAATACAAAGAGGGGAGAAAAGGCAGGGGCTATGGTGCTGGCTTCAGTCTTTATCTCTGCAACTGTCTAGGAGGATTTGTGCAGAATTCCTTCCACAGTCCCGTCTCTGGAAGTCCTGTTTCACAGATTAGAGTTTTCCTGTAGCTTAAGGGCTTGCTTTTTTTTTTTTTTTTCCCCCCTTGTGGTTCAAGGTGAAGGAAGATTTGGAGGTTATTTCTGAGCTAGCTTGTAGGTCAACTTTACTCCTTCCCTCACTGCTGTTCTCACTGATGTATTCTCTTTGAGGTCTACCTTAGCACTTTGAACGTTGCCGAGGTGGTGGTGCCTGCAAAGGCACAACAATGCAGCCCTGTGTGTGTGCTGCACCTCCACATTGGGGTGCAGGAGTCTCCCAAGGGATTTGCTGTGGTCTCCACACTGAGTAGCCTTCTGCCCATGCACTCAAGATGAGTGACAGAAAGTATTTAGAAGGCCTCTGTTGAAGGAAGCCCCTCTGGAAGAAGCTCCTCTTTTGTCTGCATTTCCTGACAAGGTGTGGAGACAGAGGGGAGCGTAAACATTGAAGGTACCTTCAGACAGATTCAGGTTCTAATCAGTTCTTACCAGTTGGTTAAGCCAGGTGACAAACCCAATTCCCTTGTGCTGACAGCCATAGTAATCAGGCACCTTCTTTGTTCATTATGCTCTCTTTAACCTGGGTATTCTCATTCAGCCCTGCATTTGGTAATCACTCAGTGTGACGGTGCACTAATGAAGAAATAAAACACAGTATCTGAGATCCATTCTTCTAGCAAACAGATAGACTTTGCTCCACTGGCTTGTAAAATCAGGTTTCTGTTCGCTTGGAGAACTATTAGACCAGGTGAATAAATGCAACATTGGGTCACTTGGAGAGAACACCTGGAATGGACTGGGGATTGATCCTTTCTTTATTATTTCTAAACGCTTTTTGAGAGGAAGAACTTCAGCCTTCTGAGGATGTGTTTTTGTAAAGCTTTGACCCCTGGTTATTGATTTCCTTTAGTAATAGACTAGCTGGCCTCATCACTTACCTTGCCTTCTAGGTTGAGGGAGGAAGACTGTCAGGATTTTCCATTAGCCTGTTTGTGCTCATGGATGAAGGGAAATTGGAGAATTACTCTTCTTTTCCTTTCTTGCAATTCCCATGGTAAATCATAAAAGCAACACCTACTTACCGATTGTGCTGGGCAGGAGAGGTGCTCCACAGTTTTCTCATTGACATATCCTTTCACTGTGGACTTTTAAGAGCCAGGCATCCTACCAAAGAAATCACTCAAACTCTGCTTGCAGTATTCTTCTCTCTTTTAGCTCTGCTACAGTGAGTAGCTGTGTCTGTTTTAAAGCACTTAGATGCAGGAGTAGAACACGGCAGGACACAAGCATAGGATACAATGGAGCGGGCTTTGTTGGAAGGTCAGACATAGGTACCTGGACACACACATTTCCTTATGCATTTTTTACCCTCAGACTTGCTTCATGGGCATGATCATCTGCATGTCTGTGGCCACTGAGGAGCAGAGCTGCACAGACTCTTCTGCTTTGGCTTTACTCAGGAGTTTAGACTTTCAGGTGCGAAGCACAGAGGGCTCATCAGCTGTGCGTCTGGGCACAGAGGTGGTGTGATTGACCTGTAACACGAGCATAAGCTGTGGAAAACACAGATGTTTCCTTTCTGGAAGCATTTCAAGGATAATGTTAAGGCAACTCTTCAAGAGAAGGTTCAAGACTATAATTATATTTCGGCACTTGCTGAGAGATGACTCTTTCATAAGATTACCAGTCTAATGAAAAATAAATTACTTTACCAACACACAAATCTATGAGGCTGGAAATCAGTCTCAGTCCTGGTCCTCATCCCTGGATTTCCTTCTCTGTAAGGAGATGCTCTGTGCATGGCAGCAGCGTATGGACAGGTGCAGTTCCCACCCAAGTTAATGGGCGTTGGTCCTGCATCTGCACTGTTGGGATCTCTAACTGTTCCTTAACAAACAATGCTTGCGTTATGAGTGAGAACAGGACGGTTATGTATTGTTTAGATTGTCTGTTCGATTCCGATTATTAATGATTTTTAATTGGGAGCCCATTACAAAAGAAAGATTACCAGCATGGACTGTCCAGCTTGAAATCTGTCTCAGTAAATGACCCTGAATAATTCAGTCTGTTGTGCCACCCAAACGGTGACTGATTGATGTTTTGGCACGGCCCAAAATATTTCTAAAGCAGTAGCGTTTAAGATGGTTTGTACTGGAGAAGTTTAGAGATAATGAGAGCAAATGTAGTGAGATGCAAGAGAAAAGTGCTTGCTTTAAAAGGGCTTTCTCCAGTTTAGGTTATCAAGAAATCGAAGAGGCTGACTTCAAACAGCAAACCTCACTTACTCGTCTTTACATTCGCCTCTTCTAATTGAATTTAGTGCACTGCTGTATTTTCTCCAGAAAGTATATTGTTTTTAAATTACCATTTCAGTGCCATTACTCAAGGCTCCTGCTTCTAATGCTTTCTGACAGTTATCAGCATAATGAACCATAATGAAATGATGAGCAATCTACAGTGGAAACCCAATGTGGATTCCACTAGAGCTGTGCGACTGTGGTGTTAAAATTTGAATGTGTATTACAATAACACTGTCCTTCATTTGTTCCCAAGGTTAAGGCTTTAAAAAAAGGTCTGAAAGGTCTAAACACTTGAATTTTATGAACGTTGCAGCCCGATATATGCCTTTAGTGCAATCTTTTGTGTTCCATTTAATGTATCTCAGAGATAAATGTTTGGCCCACATTTTCAAAAAAGACTGAATTTACCTACCTAATAACTGTGCTCACAAATGAGTCATTACACAGGAGATGATTATTTGAGCATATGTTTATTATGATTACTTAGACTTCTAAATAAACAAATGTGCTCTTTTTCCTTCAGCCTAACTTCTCATGCCTCTTCTAAATTTCCAGGCAGATGCTAGTTATCACTGGTTTAGCCTTTAAAAGAGTAAAAAAAAAGCAAGGTACAATGCACGGTTGTGCTGGCTAGTATGTTGTAGCAGCTTTGCACAGGCTTTGCCCTGCTTCCTGCCCAGGGTTTGCACTCTTATGGCACTAATTCCGTCTAACCTCTGCTCTTGAAGCCCGTTGTCTGTAACATGAAGTATATGCCAATGCAGCCTCTGATCTTCAGAAGTTAAACCTACAGTATAATTCTTCATTTTTTTTTAATATGTCTGTACTTTATATAAATTATTCTTTAAAAATCATATAAGGCTGTTTATTATGTAAACAAATGTCAAAATGCTTTTTAAGGTGCAGCATGGCAGTTGTGAGAGCTGAAGGGGGAGGTAATACAGAGAGAATGATTTTTTTTTTTTTTTTTTCCTCTGTTCCTTCCTTGTATAGGTTGGGAAAATGGACTAACTACTGCTGCCAGAGCGAGGGAAAGGGATTGCGAGTGACAGGAATCTCAAAGGAGAGGGCTGTCTCCCCTCATCTGTGGTGATGGGCTGAAGGAATGGGAAGATGTTGAATAAGAAGGGGAGTGGTTATGGCTCGGGAGTAATTTGACAATGTGTGTTTATAATCAGCAGACTTAAAATCATCACTTCTTTAAATAGAGAGACTGTTTATTAGCTGTCTTCTGATTTTCTAGCCAGAGCCTTAAATTAACAGAGACATTTACTCAATTACATGGGGGCTTTGATTTGGTTAGTCAAGACCCAGTTCTGCAGAGTTGTTGAAGCAAATTAGAGGGCTAACAGAATAAGAAGTTCAGCAGACAGGCCAATGACAGAACAACTTCTTTTCCTGGTTGGATTTATTTCCTGTCAGATAACTTTCTGGTATCCGCAGTGGAATTCTTTTTATGTCAAGAGAGTGAGAGAACAGAGGTGGCATTGTCTACAGCACAGCGTGTTAGAGTAGATGCTGTGTCTTAGCGCATGTGGTGATCCAAACTCTTCTTGGGGTGGTCTTTGGAAGAGAAATCCAGATCCTGAGGGGTGGCACCTGCAAACACCAGTTTTCCCACAGCTCTGCCAGTGGTAACTGGACTTGTTTCTTCTCTCCAAGTTAAGTGAAGATCAATTGGGTTTTCTTCAGGTGGAAGGGACAAAGCCTATTGCAAAGCTGGGAAAGCAGAGTTCTTTTGGCAAGTAAACAAGAAATCATACATGCCAGTGAAATGGGCATTTTACCACTGCCACCAGTCTGAGATCCTCAGCTTGTCATCGCTCCCACTAAGTCAAAGGAGTCTTGGCTGAGTAAATTAATAACTGTTTACCAAATCAGTTGTATTAAAACCCAGTTGTGATGTGCAGAAAAGAGAAGAGGATGGAAGTGGAGCAGATGACTGATATTCTAAGTGGCTGCTGCATCTTGCAGACTGTTGACTGTGATCTCAACAGTTGTAAAAACATGATCTGTAATGATAAATGGTCAGGAATAGCCAGGCTGAGAAGAGATGTTTGAACTGTCTGTGTAAATTAGCCCACAGCAACAGGAGTCCTGTTCACAACTGCTAAAAGAAGCCATTAGTGGCAACAACATCTGCAACTGTGACAGCAAAGTGTGGACTTTATTTCTCAGCCTAAACTTGCACAACCCAGGTGTTTACTCGGTGTTATGAGGTGCCTTTCAAATGGTTAAAGATCAACAGCAAAGGCTTATCTGAAGGACTTCATAGCTCACATACTGAAGCATTATTGACAACTCCACAGTTGAACAGGTTTAATGAAGCTTTATGAGATGGAGAGAAGAGGCCAAAGTGCTTTTTCTTGAAGGCTGTGCCTGGTACTCCTTCATCAGACATTTTTTGTGAGGGATCTTACAAGGTTTGAACAGATTGATTTATTTAACAATTACTGTTTGTATCCATTCTGAAAACAACAAATCCTGTTAGGCATTCAGCCCGGCCTCCTGGGAGGCGCATATTAGGATCATGATCAAGTTAAAGAGTATCAATTAGAGTTGTTAAGGGTGATCTGTACAGTAAAGGTATCTTACTGAGAGAGTAGCAGCAGTGTGCTCAGATGGGCAA
>VWYK01044653.1:19282-30937 GCA_013399775.1 Semnornis frantzii | reverse complement strand
AAAAAAGAAAGAAAGAATGAAGGAAAGAAAAAAAAAATTAAGGTAAGTCCCTGATGCATGTGGAGTTCCCAGAAGAAGCAAAGGTTGAAAACCCAACCCCAGGGCAGTGGTTGGTGAGGTGGAGGGGTGATAGATATCTGCAGCCAGCGCAGGATGGAGCTTTGAACAATGAGTGGCAGAAACTGGAGCCATTTATTTCTATGGTAACGTGAATAACTCAGCACTACACGGGAGCCTAGATCTCAACTGGACTGGAAAACCCCAAGTGATGCTGAGCACCTAGTCTCATCCAGCAAGCTCCATGCTTGTCTCTAAAAGTAAGACACCGGAGCTCCATAAATTTCCTGTTTCTCCAAGATGGAAGGACTAAAAAAAAAAAAAAAACCTAACAAAACAAAAACCAAAAAAAGTAAACACCAAACTGTTTAAAATTCTTAGAAGAATATACTGCAGCCTTCTGGGAAAGGATGGAATTAAGTCTCAGCAGCCACAGTTTCACTCTCCACAATTCCCAGTGTCATAACGTGCTGGGATGGGGCATCTTTGTACCGTGGGGAGTCTTGTGGGGATGAGGAATGGACATTTCTCCAAGCCCCAGCTGGCTGTTTAACCAAGGTCATATTTCTGTCTTTGCCTGTGTCTATTGGACTCCTATTTAAAAAAAAAAAAAAGAAAGAAAAAAAAAGAAAAAAAAAAGAAAAAAAGCTACTTCTTCATCACTAGGGAAGATTTTGAAGCACCAAGGAGTTGGCTTCCACTCTGGCAAAGTTATGTGGAACTATGTGCTTTTCAGTAATGATTTTGCTGATTTTTGACCTTAGTCCTCCTGTGGTTATGAAGAGTCTGGGTCTCCCCAGGAGGCTTCATCTGCACAGGAGATGCAACTACTTTGGTGTGAGGCTGTGGAGTCTCCTCTGGAGAGATTCCAAACCCATCTGGACATTGTAATCCTGGGCAAGCTGCTGTGGGTGTCCTGCTTTAGCAGGGGGGTTGAATGGGATGATCTCCAGAGGTCCCTTCCAACCCCTACCATGTTGGGATTCTGGGATCCTGTGTATCCAGGTTATGCCTATTTGAGGGACATTTTTTACACAAAGAGTAGAACAACCCAAAATGATGCAGTTGGAGTTCTTCAGCTCAGTATTAGATCTTTCTCCTCTCTGTAACCTCAGCATAACAATGTGAGAGATACAAAGCTTCTACACCTGTAAAAAAGTTCACACAGCAAAAAAGACAGACCCAGTAGAATCAAAGACTCACTGTTGTGTGCTTGTCCTCCACATATCTCAGCTGCCTCACACACTGACCCTCAGCACCACAAATCTGAGCTGTCACCTCACCAGCCTCTGACAGTGCCCAGTCTGTGCTGCTGGTTACCTGCACCCATGCTGGTGTGGCAGGAGGTTCTCTTTCCTCCCATGTTTATTCTGTGGTTGGTATAACTGATCTTTGGTCTCTCAGCAGGGGCATTAGCCATTAAAAGCATGATAACAGACCGGGTTTCTCAGACAGCCTTTGTGTTCACTCCGTTCAGCCCTGAAACAGATCATTACTGTTGACTTGAGTGGGTAAAGGATACACGCCTGGAGGATCAGTGAAGTTCCTGCCCCTGTCACAACACAGATCCTGGCAAAAATACTTCTGGTAAGTGTTTCTGTAGGAGAAAAGTCCTGCTTGCATGAGGGAAACGTAAGGACCACTGAGTTTCCTCAGTGACTGATGAAATGCTAATAAAATCATAGAATCATGGAGTCATTGAATCACTGAATCATGGAATCAGAGAATTGTGGAATCATAGAATCACTGAATCATGGAATCATTGAATCACTGAATCATGGAACCATTGAATCACTGAATCATGGAATCAGATTCATACAATCATGGAATCATAGCATGGTAGGGGTTGAAAGCGACCTCTAGGGATCATCCAGTCCAACCCTCCTGCTAAAGCAGGATCACCCACAACAGCTTGCCTAGGATCACAATGTCCAGGCAGGTTTGGAATCTCTCTAGAGGAGGACACTCTACAACCTCTCTGGGCCACCTGTGTCAGGGCTCCAGCACCCTCAAAGAACTTTCTCCTTAAGTTCAAATTAAACCTCCTGTACACCATGCCCCTTGTCATAGAATCATAGAATCATAGAATGGTAAGGTTGGAAGGGACCTCAAGGATCATCCAGTTCCAACCCCCTGCCATAGGCAGGGACACCTCCCACGAGCACAGGTCACTCAAGGCCTCCTCCAACCTGGCCTTGAACACCTCCAGGGAGGGAGCAGCCACAACCTCCCTGGGCAACACGTCCTGTCATTAGCCACCACTGAGAAGAGCCCAGCCCCATTCTCCTCACTTCTACCCTTCAGATAAATGCTGGAGATTAATTAAATAAAGTCCTATTTTGATTCAAGCTTTTGATTCACAGTGGTGGCTGTCGTATCACATTTTGCTGGTGTCTTCTCAAAGCAGGTAATCAAAATCCCCTCTCCTCTTCTGTTTACCATCCCAACTCTATTTTTATCAGATGACTCTCCCCATTGTCATGGCAAGAGAAGGCTGGAGCCTTGGTTCAATTTAGTGATCCATGACCATAAATACATCAGCAGATTGAATTAGAAAGCAACATGCCAAAAGCAGCATTCGCCTTCTCTCTTCCACCCCCCACCCCTTTTCTCTCTCTCTCTTTTTTTTTTTCTTTTTTGCATTCACACTTGTGACTCAATCACAGCCCTAATTGAAAAGCCTGGCCAGAGGATTAAGATCATATACATTATTATGAAGCACGATACCCCATGCATGCTGATGAGCACAGGAGCCTTCTGCTCCCATAACCACACAGCCACCGCTCTGGTCAGCCTCCCTTCATGCATGGGAGGATGGAAAGAGGCTTAGGTGACACTAATTTGGATATTTATATCTGTAATAGCACAGAGAAGGTGCAGAGTGGAGCAGGGAGAGCTATTTAGGACTTTAATTCCATTTGTCACAAAAGGTAAAATATTTGAGCAATTTCCTGCCCAGCAGAAGAACCCCAGGGAAGTCAATGGAGGTTTAGGAGGGAGGTAAACCAGGCTCCCACTTTAACCTGGATATTAATCCCTATATCCTTCCATCAACTGGGAATTTTAAAGCCTGGTTTGTAGCCAGATGGAGAAACGTTCCCGTTCTCTCCTGTGAAGTTCTTTACAGCAAGAGTGGTGAGACACTGGAGCAGGTTGTCCAGGGAAGTTATGGATGTCTCCTCCCTGCAGGTGTTCAAGGCTGGGTTGGACAGGACCTGGAGCAAGCTGGTGCCCCTGCCCATGGCAGAGACCTTGGAACTAGTTGATCTTTAAGGTCACTTCCAACCCACACCATTCCATGATTCTCCATAGAGAGGCAAGATGCTGTCACTCTGTGGAATCATAGAACCATAGAACTGTTTTGGTTGGAAAATCCCTTTAAGATCATTGATTCCAACTGAAGATCATTGAGTCCAACTGAAGATCACTGAGTTCAACTGAAGATTATGGCCCAAAGTGCCATGTCCCCACAGTTTCTGAACACCATCTTCCCTTATGCTCAGCATCCAGGCACTGGAGAATAAAATGAACATGACGAAGACGACTGGAGAACCTTGGACGTCTTTTCCAACCTTATTAATCCCGTGATGCTCAAATGCCATTCGCTTCTCATTGTCTCATCGCAGGGGCTGCACTTTCCGAGCAGCGGCAGCAGCAGCAGCGAGTCTCTGACAGGCTTGGGGAGGGGGCTCGCTGCAAACCAGAGCCCGCAGGAGTCTTTAAAAGGACTTCTCAGAGCTGCAAGGGAGCCAGACCAGGGGAGGCAATGCAGGTCTCCTTTGGTAGCCCTTTCTCCTCTCCGGGGACACACAGAGGGTGCTCGCAGCCCCTCTCCGGAGCAGCTGCACCCCTGGCAAGGGGCTGCTCCCAAACTGGGGTGAAGGGGGCTGGGGCGGAGCAGCGGGACAGCCATCGCAGAGAGCACAGCGAGGGGACAGAGCCAGGTAAGGACAGCCCTGAGCTCAAAGAGGGGGACACCGGTACGGCGGGGGTGTGTGGGGGTGAGACTGAGTATCCCGGCTCGGGGGATGCTGCTCCGGCACCTCCAGCCCAACTTTCGCAGAACGGGTGGCCCAGGGCTGNAGGGGAGGGGGCTGCAGCCCGGAGCGGGGCGGTTCGTCCCTCCAGCCGGAGGAGAGGAAAGCCTGGAGCCGCAGGGAACCATCGCATGAGGAGAGGGGAACAGCGTGAGGGGCTGCTGGAGCCGAAAGGGATCAGTGTGGGGAGGGACGGGAGTGGGGTAGGATGGGGCTATGCAAAGCTCACCCCCACTCTCGAGGACTGTGTAGGATGAATGAAGCTTCAGGGAGCTCGGTCCCGTTTGCCGCTTCCCCCAGCTTTGCCTTTCTCACCCCGTTTTTGGTGCCGGAGAGGAGTGAGCCCATCCTGGTTGGAGGGATGGTGGGGAGGAGGATGAGATGCGGAAAACAGGACAATCCTCAACCTTGCTACAGAGCAGGAAAATCCTGAGCATTGCGTTAAAACAGCACAATCCTCAGTACTGCTTTGAAGCTGGAACGGGAGAGAAAAGGCACCTGCTGAGAGATGTGCTGGCACAGCCCCATGCACTACCCGCTTAAGCCTGATCGTGTCCCAGAAAGGTGGCAGAGCCCTGGATGCTGCCCAGCCTGGTGGAATAGGGACACAGAAATCCACGCTGGGGTCAGAGCTGGACACAGGGTGCTGCTTTCTGATGAGACACAGGAGGGAAGCCCACGGGGGTCGGATGTGCTCCAGGGTGATTGGCAAGAAGTGGATGGTAGAGGTCAAAGTGGAGTCTTGAGAATCATCTTGGGAGCAGCCCCTTGTGTCTGTGTGCCTTGCTGGCTCCCAGCACCTGCGAAACTGGGCAATGCTTTGCTTAGTGTTCCTGTGTCCAGACCTGTGCAGTATTCCCTGTGTCCAGACCTGTGTACTGGAGGGCAAGGAAGGAACACCCTAGCTCAGGCATTTGGAACTTGCAGGTTTGTGTTGGGCTGAACTTTCATAGTTCTGTGGAGGAGGAGCTGTGCAGTTGCAGCAGGCAGCCAGTGCTTGTATTGGGAATCCCATCTCTTGGTGGGACCTTGTCACCAGGGCTTGGTGGCCAGAGTGGGTCTGCACTACTGGTGTAGGATGTGCCTAAGACAGAAACCTCACACCTTGGGAGGTGTCCCCACAGTCCCTGCTCCTGGAGTTGTTCCACTTCTTGCAGCAAGAGAAGCTGTTTCTGAGCTACTTGGGGCGTCCCCAAGCCAAAGGGATCTGTGGGTGCTTCAGCTGTCCCTCAGCCTAGGAGCAGACACAAATTCCAGCTAAATATCCCTCAACCGAAGCATCTTTGAATCGGCCACATCCCTGAAATCAGCTGCTGCTAAGGGAGTGCAGGAGAGAGGTGGCAAAGAAACATTTTGGTGAAAACCCTGCAGGTTATAGTGGTGGGCCAGGGCAGTGGTGGGAGTTTAACCTCAGACAGAGCTGCCTGGGTGTGAGCAGGGAAATGTTGGGTTTTGCACTTTCCTTGGGCTGAAGTTGCCTAAATCAACTTCTCTTGGAGCAAAACTCAGCGTGTGGTTTATAGGAGACAGGACCAGCTTAGCCAAAGTGAGTCATCTCTAAGCATAACAGAGCTTCAAATGTGTTTGGGGTTAAAAAACAAAACAAAACAAAACAAAACAAAACACAACACCACCCACCACCCCCCCAAACTATTTCACAAATATTTGGCAAAAGCAGAAGTGTTTTTACGGGCTGTTTGTTGGCAAACTGAAAGTAGGACCAAGTTATCGGTTATCGGTTCACCTCTCTGCAGAGAGCTCTGAAACACTGGTTTGGGCTGAGCAGGGTAGTTACAAAGTGTTGCCAGCTTGAAAATACAGCTTCTGAGGATTGTAGTGGTGCTAAAAGTGGCCAGGCATTGTTCAGCTTTGACTTTGGTTGGTCACTATTTAGTACCAATATAGCCAGTCAAAGCAGAAAATCCAGTTTAGCCTGAGAAAGTTTGTTTCGTTTTGCCTTCTGCAGAGAAAAACCAATCACTGCAGTTGCTTGGAGTGAGAAACTCACCCTGAAGAATATCTAATGGTAGATTTTAATAAGGATATGCTTCCCATCTGAGCTGAAGCCTTTTGTTTTTTCATCCCAGGTGGTGGTATAGGACAGGGAGTGGAAAAAACAAAGGACATTGTGTGTGAAATGATGACATTTCTGTGCTCCCAGGGAGCTCCTGGTTCAGTACAAGAATATTATTGTAACTGTAAGAAGCTGAAGCAGGTCTTGGCATGATGCTGCTTTTCCCTTCTCCTCACACAGAGCCTTGCCTGGGTGTTTGTGTTATTTAGGAGCTGCTCTGCCAGGTCTCACCAACTTTCACACCACCACCACCACCACCACCTCTTTCCTTTCTCCTTCCATCAGCAGTCCTCCCTCCTGCAGCAGCAGCAGCCCTTGGCTCTGCCTGCTCCAGCCATGCAGTTCCAACACGTGAGGCCCCGTGGATTGTGGCTGAAGAAGCAGGTGATGAACTCTCATTCCTAAAAGCACAAATTTACTGAAGGACCAGGAGAGTTTTTCTTTGCTTTATTACAACAAATTACTCCACTTTGTAGCCAACTCCACGGGATGAGGGAACAACCAAAGAGTTCTGCTGCTATTGGTTACTTGTTGAACACTTCCCTAAGTGCTTTTCCTCCCATCACTCCCAAAGCCACCTGCTTGAGAGGTATATCTGCCTGGATTACCATTTTGTCTGTACCTGCTGGTTATACTGCACCTGAAAGCAGCAATCTGCTGTTCTGTTGTCATAATTCTCTTCAGAGCAATTATGTTTGATGCTGCAGAAGGGAGAGTTGTGATTCTAGTGGTAAATAGGCAGAGAGATCACATGTTGACTCATGAAATTAGATTTCTTGATGCAATTTCTTGATCCCAGCTATACTCTGAAGCAATGCACTTCACAGCAGTATTTCTGCTTTGCTATTGTAGCCACAGCCAGGCAGAATTTCAGCCTTGATCTGCCTGAACAGTTTGAAGTTCCCCCTTATGCTGTGGTGATGCTTCAGTTACTAATGGGCAGCTCTGTGCTGTTTGATGGATGCCTGCTCTTCTGCCCAGCACAGAGATGTCTTGTATAGCTTCCCTGCTAGAGGAGTTGTCATAAGGGCTAAAAGCTTCCAAGCAGATTGGTCTGTACCAAAACATTTGGTCAGGTGTTCAGGTGTTGGAGTAGGTTATCTAGGGTGGTAGTGGAGTCACCATCCCTGGAGGTGTTCAAGAGGCATGTGGACATGGCACCTTGGGATGTGGCTTAATGTCCATGTTGTTAGGTTGATAGTTGGACTTGATGATCCCAGAGGACTTTTCCAGCTGAAACAATTGTATGATTTCTGCTATGTCCTATGTCAGTTTTCTTGGGCACAGGCAGTCTGCTACGTTCACCTGCAGTTAATGCCTACTTTGCTTTCAGACTATTGCTCTGTCAGAGTTGGAATTACATGAGTGAATTCCCTGGATCTGTGTTCTCAGCTCCTTAGCATGCCCTTTCTGTGTGTGTGCTTTAAGCAGAAAGCACATGAATTATGTGCCAGAGCTCTAACACAAAAGGGAAAATGATCTAGATGAAAGAAATTCTCCATTAATTAAGAATACCGAAACAAGGGTATAGGGTATCAGTCAGCATGCCTTAATTACACTGAGTCATCCTCTGTTGAGGTTCATGGTCATTAAGTGCTCTAGTGGCACTGTAACATCAGGCAAATTTGTGCTGGTGAGGGACAAAGTATCAGCTACATGGAGGGGAAAAAACAGCTAAGCTCATCAAAGACAACCAGGAAAACATGCTTTTGTAGCTCTTCAGGTTATTTTGCTGTTGCCATGCCAGAACGAATCCCAAAATACCAGTGGCTATGAGGCAAAGATGATGGAGTTTCAGTGCCTTAGTGGATAAAGCACTGAAAAGGGGAGCTCTGGAGATTTGGGCTTGGTGCTCAGACTGGGTGACGTTAAGAGTATTGCATCCCCAGCTGGTGCATGGGAGACATTCAGATGAGAGCAGTCCCTTGCTGGTGCTGCTGGTGTGCAGGTTGTCACCCAAGGAGGAGACTCAAGACTTTGCATGAAAGCCTTAGCAAATACATTTCCTTCTGAGTCCACCTGCTGTGGAAGGGAAAGATGCAAAATTCATCAAAATATCAGAGGGCAAAGATTAATATTCACTCAAAACCAAGAGGGAAGCTCCAGAATACTAAAGAGGCAGATTGACTAACTGCTGAGGCATCACTGACCCCTGAGGACAATCCAACAGCAGGAGGAAAGCATCACAGCTGCTGTAGAAGGAGGCTGGAAAAGTTGCCCTATTCCATAGAAGACACACAAAGATCCTTCCAGAAAGCCCTTTGAGTGTATCAGAAATGTCAGCAATGGATGACTGGAAGAGCCTGAGACCTTTGTCAAGAAGAGATTTTGTGCAATAGGTTATCCACAGAATTAACTCCTCTTCCTCACAATGCTTCTTGCTGTAAAGGATTGGAACAGGCTGCCCATGAGAGTGATGGAGTCCCCATCCCTGGAGGACTTTAGAAACCATGTAGATGTGGTGCTGAGGGACATGGCTTAGTGGTGATCTGGCAGTGCTGAATTCAGTGATCTTAAAGGTCTCTTTCAACCAAAACATTTCTGTGGTTTTCTGAAGTCTTGATCTATAAATGGTGGGAGAAGTACCAGGCTTGAAGAACTTAGTGTATGATTTTATGGTCAGTGGTTTCAAGGATATGAGAAGGATGCAGCTTCAGAAGAAAGATGTCCATCCTCATTTCATATAACACTGGGATGAGAGCCACACATCACTTCCTGACCACCTTCTGCCGAGTGACAGCACTGATTTTTATTCCTATCCTCCTATTTTTGCAGTCCCAGAACAGCTGTTTCACTTTTTGACCCAGACTGGATGTTGCTGAGCTAGTCTGGGGGAGAAAGGCATTCCCAGCATCAGCACCATAGTTGGTTCCAAAGATGCTGTTCCATAAAAATCAGTTTATAAACACCAACTGCCTCATCCCAGCACCCATTTCCTTTCCATTCTTCTCTTTAGAGGTCCTGGCTGACCAGCTGGGACACACAACATCTGGGATGCAAGAAAATGCAATTCTCTGAAGATCAAAGAGGAGATCAGACCAGAGAAGGGTAGGAGGAAGTTGTTTGCAGTGAGGGTGGTGAGACACTGGCACAGGTTGCCCAGGGAGGTTGTGGCTGCTCCCTCCCTGGAGGTGTTGAAGGCCAGGTTGGAGGAGGCCTTGAGTGAGCTGTGCTAGTGGGAGGTGTCCCTGCCTATGGCAGGGGGTTGGAACTGGATGAGCTTTGAGGTCCCTTCCAACCTTACCATTCTACGATTCTATGATTTAGGTTAAAGATGAAGAGGAAGCTCTTCACAATGAGAGTAGTGGAACACTGAAACCAGTTGCACAGAGATGTCATGGAGGCCCCATCTCTGCAGACGCTCTAGGTCAAACTTGATGGGGCCCTGAGCTGGAGATGTTCCTGCTCACTGCAGGAGGCTTCAAAAGATGACTTTTGAAGATCCCTTCCATCCTCATGCATTCTGTGATTCTATGATTCTCAGAGTGGTGCTGCTTTGGCTCCTTACTGATTTTCCCCACAAAAGATCTGAGGATTAATACAACTTACTAACTCCAAACTAGTATTAGAGGAGAATGTAAAAGTCCATTCCTCTGCCAGGCTTGGAATTTGTCTTGTCTGGTGGAAGTTTAGTCTTGTTTATTGTGGTGCAAGGTTAACAGTTGGGCTTGATGATCTTCAAGTTCTTTTCCAACCAAACCAGTTCATGATTCTATGATTCTGTGATTCAATGATTCTGTGATTCTATGATTCTATGATTCTATGGTTCTATGAGTCTATGGTTCTATGATTCTATAATTCTATGATTCTATGATTCTATAATTCTATGGTTCTATGATTCTATGGTTCTATGATTCTATAATTCTATGATTCTATGATTCTCTGATTCTCTTCACAAGGAGCCTGGTCTCAGCTGACCTCTCCCTGCAGTCTGCTGCCAAGGATTGCCACAACCCTTGCAGCAAACCCATGGCTGCAACTTTTAACCTCAAACACCACAGCAGCATATTCAGAACCTGCAGATCTTCCCTGTCCCTGTCTCATCTCCATCTCCAAGCCTTGCCGTTTCAGCTTCAGCTGCTTGCTCAGCTTTCCCATCCCAGCCACCCAAGCTTTCTGGTTTCTCTGGTACATCTCCTCCCAACCATGGAGTTACATGTGAGACACCTACTTCCCATCTGCCCACTTCCAAAGCAGAACAAGCATATTTATGATTACTACTGGTAGCTGGAGGGACTTGACTCTCACTCACTGCAGTTTTTCTCACCCAAAGAGAAAGCACAGCCCCTGGAGGTGTTTGCATTCCTCCTGGAGAGAAATCTTTTGGCTGCTTGGGGAAGACAGAATTTTGTTGTGTTTGAAAGGCTTGGGTGCAGTGTGGGCTGGGTGGGTTTGAATCCAGATTCCTAGCCCTAGATTGTTATGGAAACCTAAGCATCAGGTGATGGGAAAAGAAGCTGCTAGGGATGTTCTGCTTGAGCACCTCTACCACAGTCTGCTGGCTAGGCTCGGGAGAGATCTTGAGCTGAGTTGGTGTTGTGAATCTCCACTTTCTCATAGCAGATGCTTCCAACTTTTTATAGCAGAAAGCTTTGTAAACACCTACTGAGACCACAAAAAATAATTCCTGTGAATCAAGCAAGCCACAGAAATGGCACTGGAGATTTTTAACCCTTTTCAGACTGGCTAAACAAACAACATTGGACTTGCCCTTAAAGGTCTCCTCCGACCAAAGCAATTCTGTATTCTATCTCCTATCTCTTCACCTGTCTATCCCCTGAAACTGCCTGCTGCAGTTTGGATTTCCTGCAGAAGAAAGATGTCTCTTAGATGCTTCAGGGTGAGAGGAGAAGGATTCAGAAACACAGAACAGTCTTGAGAGATGGAAAAGAAACAACTTGTTCCTTTCCACTGCAGACTTCCCATCTGCATGCACATGGCTTGACCTGATGGAGAAGGATTCTCAGATGTGGTCTTTTCCCTCTTGGAGCTCATTGATTTTCTTTTTTTTTTTTCCCGGGGTTCTGTTGGTTGTTATGAAGGGTTTTTGCTTCTCACCCACACAGCTACTGATGTTCCCTGGGGCTTCTCAATTGGTTCTGCCAGGCAGTAAGTGGCATTTGAAGATCTCAAACCGAGACTGTTTCTATGTAAACAGGAAGATCTGTGAAACACCGCAGATGTGAAGACCCAGGAACTATCTTTGCTGCTGGATTCTGAAAGCACCCAGAGCTTGTATGGGAGTGAGCTGGGGCGGAGTCAGTCCCTGAGCTTCTCCAGGCACCTTCTGCTAAGTGACAGCAGAACTGAACCAAGCAAGACTTTAAAGCTTTTGGCAGTAATGCCAGGGCTCTGCTTTCGGTCTGATTTGTACACACATCTTTCACAATTGTCTTCCCAACATTCTCTGGATCAGTTTTAAGACAGAAGCTAGGGAGAAGGCTGTATTTGTGTATTCATGTTTATGGGGTTCTGTGCAAGTAGAAT
>VWYK01044652.1:150020-190758 GCA_013399775.1 Semnornis frantzii | reverse complement strand
TCAGGTCCATATCCTTCCTGTCTTTTAGCCCTTTGAAATGATCAGCATTGTTATTGCCTGTGTTTTTTCCTAAAATTTCCCAGAATTTAGCCCCATGAAAGAGCAAACAATAATAATGATCTGTTTGGGAACAGGATGTCTCATTTCATACACTCAGAACAGCAACATTTCTAGTGCTGGCCAAAAATGGTTTTACCTGTCTGGCCCCTGCAGTGCATCTGATCTGCACATACATCTCACCTCCAGAAGCTCTTATGAATTTTTAACTATAGGCAAAGTGAACTGAGGTAGCTCAGGGTTACACCCAAAATTTTCCAAGCTGGGCAGAGTTTTCTAAGCCTGGCAGGCTTTTAAACTGTTTCAGTCAGGTTAGAATGAAGCTCAAACAGCCTTGAGAGCCTTGAATGGAAGGGGCTGTAAGTGAATGGTAATTATTATCAGCAACAGCATCTTAAGTTGCTGAACCTCAGATGCTGGTACAGAATGTCTCCATAATTAAATATCAGGTCTTTCTGAGTCATATTGGAACGTTTGCTGTGAGTCAACTTGAAGCAAAACAACAAGTCCTGCAAACAAAGGATGCCTTTTTCCTCCCATGATCCATGGTTTTGCCTTGGCATGTACTGGGCAGTGCACTTCTAGAGCTAATGCTGAGCAGCCTGAGCTGCTGGAAGGTAAAGCAGCAATAATCATGAGCTGGACTCATTTTCCAGACCACTGAAAACATCCACAAAAAGAAATAAAAAAAAATAAAGTTCTTTTGCCTAAACATTTGGGTTAGGGTTTTTATTTGATGTAGTGCCTTTTTACTAGAGGACAAAGCAGGCCAACTGGAGACTAAACCAGCTCTGAATTTCTAGTCTCCACCTTGGTCAGTCTGTTACTAATCAGTATCTCAGACAATAATGATTGTCCTCCTCTGTTTTCTACGTAGCCAGCTTCTCAGAGCTGAAGAACAGGACTCAGGAGGTGTGCTGATGCCTGTGTTAAATGCTTTGACAGTTGTGAAAAACATGTCTCAGAGTGTTAGTGAGGGATAACAGCACAAATCAAGATGTTCTGATAGCATATTGGGTAACTGCTCTCCAGCCCTTCCCAAGACTGGAACCCATAACACCAGGCCTGCCACAAACTTCAGCCAAACAGAAGGAGGATTAATGTTTCCAGACTGGTTATTGCTGGCTTGGGGTGCAGAGAGTCAGGAGTGAGGAGCCTTGGGAGAGTTGTTGTGATTGGGACTGTGCCAGAGAATGGTGGCACTCCCTGGCAGGGCTGGCCTCTGCCTGGCAAAGCTGTGACATGGACCAGAGTCACCTACCACAGATAACTTTGGATGACTTTCCTTACTTGTTATTTGAAGGGTTAGTAATGACTTCAGGCACTATGCTATCCAGCTGAACAGCTGGGGTGAAGTGCAGCCTGCTTTTCCCTTCTGCCTGCAGAGTGAAATAATGGATGAGATGTCTAAATGGTTATGAAACCAAACCTGCCTTAAAAGAAAACTGCTCAGTTCTGAAAGTCAGGCCTTTTGTTTGGCAGTGTCCAGAGAATGGGGCTCATGCTACCTTAGTTCTGAAGCCATCAGCCTCGTGGGGCATTTGTCACTGTGCATGAAGTGCAGCATCCATTGCCTCTGGCTGAGCACACCTGGGAAACAGCCCCAGACACTTGCACAGGGGCAGCCCAAGGAGAAACAGAAAACCCTGGCTAGAGCAGGGCTGAGTCCAACTCCCCAGGTGGCAGCAGGGAACTGTTTCATCAAGCACAGACCTTCAGGCCAGTCCCATCACAGGTGTCTGGAACTGCTCAGGAGTTAGTGGGGAGCTGTGTCTGTGTTGGGATCATAAGTGGTGGGTGAATGCTGCAGAACAGATCTGACACAGGCACTGCCAATTCTTCTGGGTTCTAAAGCATGCTAGAAATGAGAAACTTCATTGTAAACAATAAATTGATACTGCCAAGGTTTGCCTGGCAGAGAGATCTTTCCCTTCCAAGCCTGCCTTCCTGCAGCTGAGCTGCCTCCTCACTAATACATGACTGTGCCAGTGAATATCTTCCCTTGCCCATTTGAGACACCTTATCTCTCCCTGCCTCGATTTCATTTAAATATTGGAGAAGAATATATGTGAGAAGGAGACAAAGTAGCAGTCTATGGGATAGGTCATAAAGTTTTCACCTTATCTAAGCACTGTTTTGCTTCTTGAGTGATCCTTGTCAAGATACTGCCACCCATTGTGACACTAAGAGCCAATTCTTGGGCTTCACTCAGAGCTATCAGAAACACAGGTCCAGGAGCTCGGCAATCTTATAGAATCAAGCAGGTTGGAAGAGACCTCCAAGCTCATCCAGTCCAACCTAGCACCCAGCCCTAGCCAATCAACCAGACCATGGCACTAAGTGCCCCATCCAGGCTTTGCTTCAACACCTCCAGGGATGGGCACTCCACTACCTCCCTGGGCAGCCCATCCCAATGCCAATCACTCTCTCTGGCAACAACTTTCTCCTAATATCCAGCCTAGACCTCCCCTGGCACAACTTGAGGCTGTGCCCCCTCCTTCTGTTGCTGTTTGCCTGGGAGCAGAGCCCAACCCCAGCTGGCTACAACCTCCCTTCAGGTAGTTACAGCAATCCTCCTTATCTCTGCTCTGACACAGCTGCTTTGTACCCCCTAAAAAGGTACAACCCAGTTTTCCTACAGCACATTGCTGAGTGTTTTTGTTAATATGGTGCTACATCACATTCTGTTTCTTGCCAACAAGAAATAAACCATTTATTTGTAAACCGATGGTGTGTTTTGATTAGCTGCAGAACTATGTCAGTTCTTCTCTCTTAAAACATCATCTTCCTCACATAGTAGCAATCTACTCTTACTAAGCCTAAGGAATCAATTGTCCTCCCCTCTCCCCTCCTCCAGACCTGGAAGACTCCCTAGGAGCAGGTTAAACACCAAGCCTTGATGGCAGGTGAGGAACTTGGTTTTTCCTCAAGCCATTCACTGGTGTCTGATCTCTTTCTGGGAATGTTTTGAAGGTGAATCCTTGGCTTTCTCCATGCAGGCTTTCCTAGAAGTTTTGGGTGCTTGCTTCTGGCAGCTTTGCCACCTTGCCAGCAGACAAGGGAGCAGGTCATCACACAGGTGAGTGGCAGAGGCTTGAGATAAAGCTCCCTTAGCAAGTGACTTCAACGTACTTGGAAGCTATGCAGGCAAACCACAATTCATCTTTCTGACTAAAGAGGCTCCTCTGGGAGCCTCCTTCCCTTCCCAGGCCCCTGCAGACTTTCCCTCAAGTAATTCTCTGCATTCTGCCTCTCTGGACTGTGCTCTGCATCCTTCACTGACTGTTTTGCCACAGCCAATGGTCTGGTTGGTTGGCTAGGGCTGGGTGCTAGGTTGGACTGGATGAGCTTTTGGAGGTCTCTTCCAACCTGGTTGATTCTATAAGATGATTCCTGCTGTAACCCCTGGCTAGAGAATGCCAGGGAGAGACTTACTCAGTGGTAATGAAGCTAATTATTTCTCTATCTTCACAGTGTTTTAGCATCAAAATGGCAAATTCACCATGAAGGTGACCTGTTGAAAAGGGTTTTTTTGGTTATCATATGAAGCAAACAAGACCCTCTCAGAAGCCCAGCTGAGCTCTGACACTCACAGGATTGTGCCCTGTTGTGCTAGGCAGCCCAGTGCAATGAACCTGGTTAATGTTTGTTGCCTTTCCATTTCACAGGCTGAAATTTATTGTTCATTAGCTTAAGGCAGAGCATACAGGAACCTCCTGACTCTCCTCCATTCTGCTTAATGGTTTATGTATCTTTAGACTACAGAAAGCAAGGCAATCACCTTCAGCTGGCAGTCTAAGCATAGACCCCAGAAAGCTGCAGATGAACATATGTGAACCCTCAGCTAGGGTTCATGAGGCTTCAACATGCCTTATTTCCACCTCCCTGGGACTGTTCACTCAGCTGCATCTCAAAGCACAACCTCCTGAGCAAGCTCTCAACCACTATTTTGGGCAGAGCATTCCAGTCCATAACTGGTTCCTACCCGACTGGTCTGTGTCTAGGCAGGCTTTAACATCAGGACTGTTTTCCTTGTAATGGAACAGAAAATTCCAGCTCCATGGTTACCTTTTTGGTAGCAAGTGTTCGTACAGTTACAGTCTCGCTGTCGAGCGGCGTGAAAAGCCAGCTGCTGCCAAAGCCTGCCAGTCTGGGTAGTGCCAGCTCTGTTAGAGCTTCAGCTTTGCAATCACAGCCCAATTACCCAACAGCATCGAGGCAGAGCCTGGTAATGGTATAGGCTGGCCAGGCAGGAATGACCCTTTGCAGCCACTGCTTTCTGAGCTGTTAAAAGACTTCTCTAGGGCAAAGCGAGCTCATAGCTCCTGGCACAGAGCTCAGCAACAGGAATCGCCTTTGATGTGCTCATTTGCAGAGCCACCTATGGACACTGCAGGCCCCCAGGCTGCTTTGAACATTTTTAAGTGACACTGGCTTCTGTGTGAAGTGAAAGAAATCTAAAGGCAAGTGCTAGAATAAATACACATGGCCTCCAGGTGAGCTGATGAACTCTCGCTGTGTTGGTAGGGCATGGAGGGACATAGGAGAAAACTGCCTGATGATCCTCACAGTGCTGTGGGACAGAGATAGAGAAAGGGTGAGAGAAGGAACCTGGGGTCTCATCAGTCACAGGCTCACAAATGTCAGGGGTTGGAAGGGACCCAAAGAGATCATCCAGTCCAACGCCCCTGCCAGAGCAGGACCAGACAATCCAGCTCGTGGCACACAGGAATGCATCCAGACAGGACTTGAAAGGCTCCAGAGAAGGAGACTCCACAACCTCTCTGGGCAGCCTGTGCCAGGGCTCTGGGACCCTTCCAGTCAAGAAGTTGCCCCTTGTGTTGAGCTGGAACCTCCTATGCTGCAGTTTCCATTGCTCCTTGTCCTATCCCAGACAGCAAGTGAGCAGAGCCTGTCCCCCCCCTCCTGACCCCCAGCCCCCAGATAGTTAAAAACATTGATTAAATCCCCTCTCAGTCTTCCCTTCTCCAGACTAAAAGTCCCCAGGTCCCTCAGCCTCTCCTCATCAGGCAATGCTCCAGTCCCCTCCTCATCCAACCAGTCTAGGTTTAAACTTTCCAACATAAATGGCACCCAGATAAAGCCTGAGAGTTCAGCCTTCAGGAGGCAACAAATTGCCTCCTTTTCTGACATAGGAGAGAGAATCTGTATCAGCAATTGCTTCAGAGCTGTTAGGGGAGTTGGTTTGGTAGTTGGAAAATGGTTCTTTTTTACAGAATTTTCTTGATTCCCCACAAGCTGGATGACATTTCACAGCCATCAGTCACCAGCCTGGGTTCCCTGAATGTGTGCTTTGATAACTTAGCATGCATCAAAAGCATCATCCACCCTACTGACTCCAGAGCCTCTGTTATCCAAAGGTGTCCTGCTACTAACACCCCTAATGCACAACTGAGGTCTAGAACCATAGAATCAAGCAGGTTGGAAGAGAGCTCCAAGCTCAGCCAGTCCAACCTAGCACCCAGCCCTAGCCAACCAACCAGACCATGGCACTAAGTGCCCCATCCAGGCTTTGCTTCAACACCTCCAGGGATGGGCACTCCACTACCTCCCTGGGCAGCCCATTCCAATGCCAATCACTCTCTCTGGCAAGAACAACCTCCTAACATCCAGCCTAGACCTCCCCTGGCACAACTTGAGGCTGTGTCCCCTCCTTCTGTTGCTGGGTGCCTGGCAGCAGAGCCCAACCCCACCTGGCTACAACCTCCCTTCAGGTAGCTGCAGAGAGCAATGAGGTCTGCCCTGAGCCTCCTCTTCTGCAGGCTGCACACCCCCAGCTCCCTCAGCCTCTCCTCACAGGGCTGTGCTCCAGGCCCCTCCCCAGCCTTGGTGCCCTTCTCTGGACACCTTCCAGTATCTCAACATCTCTCTTGAAGGGCCCAGAACTGGACACAGTAGTTTCTCTTCTGATCAGCAGTAGACACTTCCCAACTATTGACCAGACCCAGAAGTGGCATTGCCATGGCAACAGAGTTTTAAAGCAAACATGGGTCTTTGCTTTGCACAGTTGAAAGAGAAGAGGCAGTAAAGCTTGATGTTAAAAATGATCCAAAGCACCAGTTCAGTGCTGTGGAGCATCAGGAGACCCTGAGAGATAATGTCAGTGAGGCAGATCCTCATGGGTGTGCAAGGATGGAATCCACCACTCAGTGCTGAGGCAGAGAGGTTATAGAAAGCCAAGTAAAGTGGTAGAAAGCAATCTAAGAGAAAAGAATTAACAGGATCATCAAAGAACCATGCTTGGTGATGGAGCTGACAGACCACAGACCATCTGCAGTGGTTGCATAGCTCAGGACACAGGCAGTTGGTGATTACTGAGGTACTGTTTGCAAGTTTGATTGAATATAGGCAAAAACCTGAGGAAGTGTTTGGCTTGAGCACATTTTATTTGAGCAAAACAGAATGAGAAGGACTTAAAAATCTTGGTTCCATTTTGCCTAACTGTTCAAAATCCACCAAACCATGACCTGCTTTTTCTGGCAGCAATGTTCATGCTCCCCTGGTAAGAATGACACAGACACAAATATCAACTCCACCTATTTCTATGTAGATTCTTAGAAATCAATTTCATAACAAGCAACTAGCAGCAATTTATTCCTCTCTGTAAGCTCTCAAGATGCCAGCTGTTTCCTCCTCGCCTCTCAGGTCATAGTTTGCAGGCATTAACCATTATTTTAGCTAACCTGGTGCCCCTGGGCCTTTCCACCATGGCTGAGCTGCATCATAAAAATCATGGGATGGTTTGGGTTTGAAGGGTCCTCCAAAGCTCATTCAGTCCAGCCCCTCTGCAGTCATCAGGGACATCCTCCACTAGAGCAGGTTGCTCAGAGCCTTGTCAAGCCTGACCTTGAGCAGCTCTAAGGATGGGGACCTCAACTGCCTCCCTGGGCAACCTGTTCCAGTGTTCCACCACCCTCATGGTAAAGAGCTTGTTCCTAACATCCAATCTAAATCTTCTCTTCCCTAATTTCGAATCATTGCCCCATGCCCTATCACTCCAGGCCTTTGCAAACAGTCCCTCTCCAGCCTTCTTGTAGCTCCCTTCAAGTACCTAAAGGTTGCTATTAGGTCTCCCTTGAGTCTCCTCTAGGCTGACCAACCCCATCTCCCTCAACCTGTCCTCTGGCCCCCTGATCATTTGAGACTCCTCTCCACAACTCCTTCACTTCTCTTGTGAGCCACATAAGCAAGCTTCAGGCTTCTAATAACACCATGACTTAGATAAACCTGTCAAGGTTAAGCTTCTCAAAGAGGTATTAAAAAAAAAAAGATGTCAAATTCTGAGCCACTGCTGCCAGCGACTGGATGCAGTGATGGAGGATCAGCCTTTGAGGAGTTTGCTGGCTAATGAAACACTGCCATCAGTTTCAGCAAACCTTTGTACCTGATTTCAAATCATTGCCCCATGCCCTATCACTCCAGGCCTTTGCAAACAGGCCCTCTCCAGTCTTCTTGTAGCCCACTTCAAGTAGCTGAAGGCTGCTATTAGGTCTCCCTTGAGTCTCCTCTAGGCTGACCAACCCCAGCTCCCTCAGCCTGTCCTCCAGCCACAACCTCCCTGGGCAACCTGTGCCAGTGTCTCACCACCCTCACTGCAAACAACTTCCTCCTAACACCCAGTTTCAATCTCCCCTCTGCCAGTTTAAACCCATTGCCCCTTGTCCTGTCAGAGTTGGGGTTGCTCAGCCTGGAGAAGAAAAGGCTCTGGGAAGACCTTACAGTAGTCTTTCAGTACCTGAAGAGGGCTACAAGCAAGCCAGGAAGGGACTTTTCACAAGGGCTTGTAGTGACAGGATGAGAGGGAATGGATTGAAGTTTGAGGAGAATAGGTTTAGATTGAATACTAACACTTTACAGTTGAGGGTGGTGAGACACTGGAACAGTTTGCTCAGGGAGGTCATGGTTGAGCCCTCCCTGGAGGTGTTCAAAAGCAGGCTGGGTGAGACCTTGAGCAACTTGTTCTAGTGGAAGCTGCCCCTGCCTACAGCAGAGAGGTGGAACTAGATGATCTTTAAGGTCCCTTCCAACTTAAACCATTCTCTGAGATGAAACCACAGCTTTCTCTCCTCAGGAAGAATGATTCCTCTTGAACTGAAAAAAGGAAGCAGATAAAAAGGCTTTTTGGGGTCACAAGTCAGCCAGTTGTAACCTACTGAATTGCAAATTCACACAATGTCTTTGTTATTCTCCCTAACACTGGGCAGCAGAGAACTTTTCTCTCCTGTGCCCAACAGCAGCAGCATCACACCAATTTAACTGGCCTTACACAGCAGGATTTTTGCCTGCATCTTCTCCCAACAGTCTTGATTAGTCCCTCACTTCTCCACTGAGGACAGGTGACTGATTTATTTTTCTTGTCCTCCCCATGGTTTAAGAACACAGAATAAGACCTGCCTCAAGAACACTGAAGGGTATGAGATTTATAAAGGACACCTGCTGAGCAATAGATTTACTTTGCTTAAAGTAGGAACAAATTGACAACCAAATGGATTCCCAGGCCAGGTTATCTTTGAATTTTAACACCATAAGTGCTAATTTCTGGTAATAGCTGGCCCATCAATCACACCCCCAGTGCTGCTGCTCTCACATCAGCAGCCAAGTCTATGGCTAAATTCATCTATTGCCTCAGAAACTAATGATTTAGCAAGGCTGTACATTGCCTTCTTCCTATATTCCAAATGCACACAGACTTACTCTTGGATTCCCTACAGGAACAAGCTGGAGGCCAGTTTTTGCTTCTTCCAGGACCCACTACCTTGAGTCCTAGAAGTCCTAGGGTCTTGCAGATCACCTCCTTTTGGCAGCTGTTGTGCTCAGATCCCTGTCCCCAGACAGGATGCGTGCACATAGCTCCAGACTCTCAGTCTGTCCTAGAACTTGCTGTGCCAACAAACATTAGCCACTGTAAGTGGTCCCCATGGCAATTGGCTAAGGCAGAGCAAGCTGCACATCAAGCCAAACATGTAATTCAAAACAAAGAGCACATCACACCTGACATTCAAATGCTTTTGCTGACAATTACCAGGGTTAATATTTAATGGTGAGCCTCGAGTTAATGTGGCATTCACTTCTGTGTTTTGAGGGGAAAAAAACAGCTCAAGACAGCACTGTGTACTTCCAGGTGTGAGGAGGGACTGGGGGAGCTGGGGCTGTTCAGTCTGGAGAGGAGAAGGCTCCCAGGTGACCTTATTGTGACTTTTCAGTATCTTAAAGGGGCTACCAGAAAGCTGGGGAGGGAGTTTTTAGGCTGTCAGGTAGTGATAGGACTGGGGGGAATGGAATGAAAGCCAGAAATGGGGAGATTCAGACTGGATGTTACGAAGAAGTTGTTCAGTATGAGGGGTTGTCCAGAGAGGTGGTGGAAGCCCGATCCCTGCAAGTGTTTAAGGCCAGGCTGGATGAGGCTGTGGCCAGCCTGATCTAGTGTGAGGTGTCCCTGCCCATGACAGGGGGGTTGGAACTGGATGATCCTTGTGGTCCCTTCCAATCCTGACTGATTCCATGAGCACATCCAAAACCACCCTGCTTTTAACTCATATCTCTGTCATCCACAGCAAGAGCCTCCCCATGGAGGTAAGTGAATCCCCATCCCTAGGAGGGTTTAAAAGATGGAGAGATGTGGTGCTGAGGGATGTGGNGACCCTTCCAGTCAAGAAGTTCCCCCTTGTGTTGAGCTGGAACCTCCTGTGCTGCAGCTTCCATCCATTGCTCCTTGTCCTATCCCAGTGAGCAAGTGAGCAGAGCCTTTCCACCCACTCCTGACCCCCAGCCCTCAGATTTATAAACATTGACTAAATCCCCTCTCAGTCTTCTCTTCTCCAGACTAAGTAGCCTCAGGTCCCTCAGCCTCTCCTCATCAGGTAGTGCTGCAGTCCCCTCATCATCCTCACAGCTCTCCCTTGGCCTTTCTCCAGCAGAACCCTGTCCCTCTTAAACTGGTTGGATTCTATAATCTTAAGGGTCTTTTCCAAATGATCAAAATGATTCTATAAGGAGGAGTGTGAAGGAGTATCAGCTGGACTTTGGCCTGGCACTGGCAGGGAGTAGACATGGCTGGGTGCCTGCTGCAGTAGCATGGTGGTGATCACACCTATTGCTGAGCAAGAAGACAGCACTAATAAAAAGGCTTTCACCTGAGCCCTGCTGCAAACATCCAGCTGCTGCCATGTCCAGGAGTAACTCAGTTCTGCACTCACCCAAGAGAGCTTTGAAGTTATCCATATTCTCCCAACAGGTAAGTGATCAGCTGAGAAACTTCTGCATTTATCACATCTGCTGGGACCTAGGATGGGCAATGTTAGATCTGCAGACAAAAAGCACTGCTTTAAGAGAATACAACAGGAAGTATCAGCTGCTGCTTACCTTTATCCCCCCCCAAACCTGAAATGCTGATTCTTCCATCAAGAAAAACCAGTTCTGGCCTCAGACTGGCAGCCTGTATTGAAGTGAGGTGCATCATTTTGGTGGAGATCTTAAGATCTACTATAGCAAGCTATCTAAAAGGATGTATACAGCTGTTTCCATCCTTCTGTCCCTGTGCTGAGCCACATCAACAGATTACCTGAGCATTTCTACTCCTTCTCAGGCTGTTTTATTGCAAACCATTTACCTTCAGGCAGCACAGAACAGTTTTTGCACTGGTAAAAAAAAAAAAGTTAAAACCCCACACAAACCAAAAACCACCACCACACACACACAACAAACCCCAAAAAAGCAGCAGGAGCACTGGCAGGGTTTAATGTCCCAGCTCAGGGTGGGAGTTACTGCCACTCAAGTGGAGCAGCAGTGCAGACCTTAGCCCTGCACATCTTGCTGTCTGCTTGAAGGTGACAAATGCATCAGGGATAGGCCCAAAGATGACACTGCAGGGTGCTCAGACAGAAGGCTTGCTGCCAGAGCAAACAAACTGGTTTGCAGGCCCCAGCTTGGAGGCATCAGAGCTGTGAAACATCTCTCCTCCTCCTCCTCATACACCCACCAGCTGGGAGAGCCAACTCCTGATTAGAAGCAGTTGTGAAGTTGCTGATAAAATGTTCTTCGTCGTGGGTTGTTGCAACAGAAAGCTCTACCAAAATGATCTGTTCTGTCCAAAGCTCTCCCTTGGGTTTTCTCACTCTGGGATGGAACTGCTTATTCCCCAAAACACCCTCTAGGCTGAGGCCTCCTTTGGGGTGTGGGGCCAGAGGAAAAACCATGGATGCTCCACTTGGCCACAAAAACATTACACTGGAGGAATTTCAGCAGCCTGCATTAGTGGAGTTAGTGCAGACCTGGACCCCCCAGCTCCAGTCCCTGTGCTGTCCTGCTGCAGAGGCAGCACTGGTAGCCAGGTCTGCTGTCCCCCAGCTTAGTGCCATGGCTGCTGGCTGAAGAACTGAAGAAAGGGCCAACCTCCCTCTTTCTGCTTTCTGGAGGAAAGTGAATACTTTTACAATGACTCCTTTGTCTCACTGTGGGCTCAGAAGATCTTTTGATGTTGTTTTTCCACAAGAGAGAGAAAAGTTTTAAAAGGTTTCATGCTTGGTTCTTAGTCCTGATGACACAGCTTCTACAACTCACCCAGGACTGGTAGGCTTGCAAACCTGTTTGGCAACAGCAGCTGAACCAGGGCTGACAATGTGCAGAGTACCCATGTTCAGAGCATCTAACAGCCCTTCAGCTCTTCACCAGGCTTAATGAAGTATAATGAAAGGAAATTAATGAGCTTTGTCCCCCATTGCCAAAGGAAAGGGCAGCTGGAAATATACAGGAACCCAATATGAATTGAGCATGATTAACTATGTTATAGCTATTGTTCCAGATAAAATGGTGCTGTTACACCTAAATAGCCTATAGCAGCCTTTTACTGCAGCCACTTAGCTGGCTCTGCTTTAAGTGTCTCCAAAAGCCAGCCAGAAAGGATCTTTCATGCCCTTTCCAATGTACAACCAGAGACAGAAATACATTGGCACTAACCTGCACCCATCAGGCAATGGGGATTTGGTGGGTGAGCCACAAGACAGCTACCACAGAGGGAACTGCTTGGTAGTTGGCATGCGAGGTGATGTGACTGATGTGTGAGCACAGCTGCTGATGGAAGATAGCTACCCCAGCCTGTGGGGTGGCCTACAGAGCTCTGGGCTTAGTTACAACCCACACCACCTACCTGCAAGTCTGGCTCCTGGCAGGACAGAGAGCAAGGAGTGGAGATGCCCAGTCCCAGTCCAAAGGCACTCCAGTGGCTGTCTGGGGAGCACCATGTCCCCAGCCCCTCCTGTCTCCCAGCAGAGTTCCCCAGCACCCAGCTCCTCTCCCCAGGGAGACTGCCATCAGCCATAGAGGGTCTGGACAACAGCAATGCTCCACAAGCATCTATTTGCCAGGACAGACCTCTCCATCTGCCCCACCTGTGACACTGCTATCCCAAAGGCACAGCCCCTCCCTACAGCCAGCACCCCTGATCTCAGGCCATGCTACCTTGTGCCCTGCCAGCTGCAGCTTGTTTGCTCCACAGTGCTGAATTCCACCAGCACATGAGCCTTCTCCTCCTTTGCTGACCTGCTTGCCTGCTCAGAACTGCTCCTGCACCACCATGAGGGAAGCACCACCTGATTTTTTCTGTCCTAGGTACAAACTCCAGCTCACACAGGACTGAAGCTTTGTTTCTGCTCACAGCAGTAATGTGGCAACAGCTCAGCTCTGGAGATAACTTTAATAAAGTGTATTAGAAAGGAAGAGACCAAACCACCCTACAGAACATCACAGCATCCTTGACCTGCACATGAGGAGCTGTGCAGGAGCTGAGGTACAGCCTGACTGTGACAGAGGGAAATCACCAGGACACTCTGCAGCACTTGGAAAAGTTTCTTCTCCCAGCACAGGATCCAGGAGGCCTGAGGTGCCAAGAGCAGGAAGATGCATCACAGCAAAGCTGATGGTGGGGCACAGCTGCTGCCAGGTCCTTGATGGAGTTACCTCCCACCACGACATGTAGTGCCCTGGATTCTCATCTGTCCAATCACTCATCATAAACCAGCAATCTATAACTAAATTAACTTTTTCTCTTCCATATTCTTAATTGATCCACAAAAATGAAAATATAATCTTCCTCCTCCAGATGACTTTCAAGGCTCACAGTTTCTTGGGAGACAATTCCCAACTTGGCTCTGGTTGTGGAGGAAGATTGGAATCTGGCCTAAGCTAGTCTGCTGAGAAAGACCAAGTGGAGCTGTTCTGGAGTGATCAGTGGAAAGGTCTCCTCTCTTTCCTGGGGAAGAGAAGTATTTTAGAAGGACTTTTTTGTTGTTGCTTGTCTTCATCCTGTCCAAAGCATCCTCGGATCTTCCCTGGATGGACTTTAGAGAGCGCTGAGGAGGTCAGGGGTCCAGCTTTACCCTCCTAAGCTTCTGGAATTACAGTGTACGAATGAAATAATGCCCCAAAAATCTGTGCTGTGGACAACAATCCATCCTCTGTTCCAAGCACACAGCCCACAGTTTGCACATGGCTTTTATAGCCCTGAATTCTTTTTAGACATGAGTTTGAATCCATCATCCAGAATGGATCTCCGATTGCGTCTTAACCTCTTCTGTCTCTCGAGATAGATGATGAGTCCCAAGAGGATACAGATGACTACAAAGAACAGAATTCCTATAACAGTTAGACTGATGACTGTGGCCTCTATCTGCCCTGGGGCCAACTTAGCTCCAAAAAGCATCATCTTCTGGGAGTCATCCTTATCTTCAGGTGGCAACTCTGAGAAACAAATAAAAAGGCAGCTGGGATGAGAGTCAGAAGTATCACAACTGAATGTTCCAAGAAATAACAAAAAAAAAAGAGCAAAAGATAAACCAAACACAATCAAAACAAGCCAAAGGAGACTCAGCTGCCATCCCTCCAGCCTCATCTCTAAGGTCACACACAGAGATCTGAGGATGAATGGTTCTTTCCCTAATCCACTCCATCTCAGCATTTCATGGTGTCTCACAGCTATTCAGCCCAATCAGCTAATCACTGCTGCCCCCTCTCATGAAGGAAGTGATCTGAGGCTGTGTGTGGAGTCAGTGGCTGGACTAGGAACAGAAGAATGGAGATGACAACGTGCTTCCAGACCAGGGGTGCTGCAAGCTCTCCACGCACATGGCTGTTGCTCCAAGGACACTTGCTCAGTTCGGCCAGTAGTGAATCACTTCAGATCCTGAGCTCTCTTATTCTTCCATGCAGAGGAAGCAGCAACCTTCTGAGCAAAGTGGTCACTGCACAGGTAACAACTGCTGCTGAAGGTTCTTGCCTGGTTGAGCATACACAAGGCTGATGCCTGAGTATGGTGGAAACCCAAAGCCATTTAATATTGCCACTACTTTCCTGACACATTTCCTACTCCTCTGCTTTACACCCATTTTGAGTGAAAAAAGCATTGCTGGGAAGGAAATGACTGAGATATCAGTAGAAAGAGTGAAGAGCTGTAGGTAGGTAGCTGCATTTTCAGCTGGTCTGAGCTGGCTCTGAAATCAGGTCAGATGGATTTGTTTATAGCAGCTGAAAAAATGGAGTTGTGGAGAGAGATGGGGAAAAAAAACCACCAGGGAAATAAATTAACACCATAAATTATTCAGATTATTACCTCAGAAAAAAAATTAAAAGGATCTTATCTACTAAGCCTCTTCTCCCTGGTGCTGCTTAACCAAATGTCTTCTCATTCCTGTTCTTTAAAATACCTGAAAAGCCCATGGCATGTGCCCTGGGTTTTCCTTGAGGGAAAAGCAGCCCAGCAAGCTTGTTTGCAAGCTGACATGGTCCCTTCAGCCAAGAACAGAATCATAAAATTTATTGGGCTGGAAGGGACCCTCAAAGGTCATCTTGCCCAACTCCTCTGCAGTGACCAGGAACATCTTTAACTAGATCAGGTTGCTCAGAGCCAAATCAAGTTTGGCCTTGAATGTCTCCAGGGATGTTGCCTCTACCACATCCTGACACAGCCTGCTGCAGGGTTTCACTAACCTCACTGTGAAGAATTTCCTCCTGATATCCAGCCTACCCTGCTCTAATTTATGACAAATGTGAAAATTCCTTAAACCACATAGTCCAAGAGGGGAGCACAACTAATCTAAGGTATCCCCCTGGGTTTTGATTGAAAGAGCTGAGAAATACCATCCCCTGTGAAACACCCTCCTTTAAACTCCTTTAAATCTCTGCTACTCTCCAAGATTGCACTCTCTAAAGATAAATCTGTATGCAGCAAGTATAACAGGATGCAAGAGGACTAAACTTCTTCACCTAACATGGCCAAACAAGCCTGACAAGCCCAGTTTTCTCATTTTTATCATCATGGCACAGACATTTGAAGGAGAGATAAACAAACCAACCTGGAACCTGCTATCCAGCCTCAGATTAATATGCTGTCTAACCCAGCAGAGGAGAAAGGCAGAGAGTGGAGGTTGTGCTCCTCATTTCTCACACAGATCTAAACCTGTGTGCTGATTAGAGATCTCCCTTCCTCCTCCTCCTCAGTCACACACACAGCATTTAGCAGCACAACACACACCCATACCTGCACTGTGGTTTATCACTGCAAGCACTGGCTCTGAAAGGAAACAAAAAGAGGGTGAGAAAGTGTTGGGCTAAGTAGGTCAAGAGTCCAGCACACAGCATGTTGGGCAAGGAGCAGCTCTAGAGGCAGCATGGTTTCCCAGGGCTTGCAGTTTTCTTGTCTCCTGTCAACACTTCCCTTTCCATATCACATCAAGAGTCTCTTTGTGGTACCTGCTTCAAAAGCAGACCTACTGCTGCCACTCAGCCCCTTAACAGCCTTTGGAAGAAGAGCACATTCTGAGTCTCTGAGCACATTCTGAGCTGACCCTGGCTGACAGAGTCACTTTCTCACCTTCTAGGAGAAGTGAGGAGGGAATTGCAAGGCAAAAAATCTAGAAAAAACACTTGTGTGTCAAGATAAAGACAACTCAACAAGTGAAGGGGAAGGGAACAATCAAAACACAAAACCTGAAGTGACACCAAAGCAGTCACTTGCCACCAGCAGGCCGATGCCCAGCCAGCTCCTGAACACAGCTTGGAGTAACTCAGCTACTGTAATAGCTGAGCTTGATGTTACATGGCAGGGACTACCCCTTGGCCACTTAGGTCAGCTGTCCCAGCTGTGTCCCCTCCCCACCTCTTACCACCCTAACCTACTGAGTGAGAAACAGAAGACCTTGACTGTGCAGTTGCTCTTCTCCCACAGCTAAAGCCTGGGTGTGTTACCAACTCCCTTTTGGTAACAAATCTAAACCACAGCACAGTATGAACTGCTCTGAAGAAAATCAACTCTGCTGCAACAAACCCAGTACAGAGTGTCACCTTCCAGTGCTTCCTGGTGAGATGAGAAGCCTTAGGACACACATTTAGATCACAGCTAATATTCTTAGTAAGAACAATTACAGCTGAACATTGGCTTCTCAAACGCAAGCCAAAATAACTCAGTAACCACACAGGCAATGTCAACCCCAGAATCCCATTTGTCATTCTAACTGCAGGTATTACCATGCTTAAAAGAGAACATCTTAAATTAATACTCATTTTCTGCTCAATTAACTGCCTGTTTATAGCATGCAAAAAAAGTTGTAACAGCACTGACAGCTCCCTACCTGGTGCAGGCAAGACTGTGAAGAGTATCTCCATACCAGCATGGATATGATCAGACACATGGCAGTGAAGTAGCCATGTCCCAGGGTTCCCAACCAACATCTCCACCATTTCCAAGGTCCCAGGGAACAGATCCACAACATCTGCTCGATAGCTTTTGCCATTCTGTCAAAGGGAGAGGAGGCTGTTAGCATGTGGTACTTCAACAGAAAATGCTCTCTGTGTCACTGGAGACCATAGCAGTGCTACCACAGCTTTTAAAAGCTCCAAAAGCAAGAACAACTCTGCAAGAGCAGCTCCAGACCTGTAGATGGGAAAGGAAAAGCAGTGGGATAACACCTAGCTCTAAGAAGGGTTCAACCAGACAACAGCACAATACAGAGGCTCAGTGAATCTCATCCCTTTCCTTGTTGGGTGAAGCTGCTGTGAAATCATTCTAAAAGTTTGAGTCCACCAGAGTGCAGTAAAAGTGATAGCAGCATTCAGCCTCTGCTTTAGCAGCAGCAGCATCACAGTCTTACCTTGTATATGAAGGTCTCAGCATGAAAATGGACTGTGTGGATGTCAATCTCCTGCCCCATTCCCAGAAGGTACCAGTTCACCCGTTCCCCCTGGACCATGGTCAGCCCAGGCAAGTTTGCATAGAGCCTCCCATTGATTGCTGTGCAGTAAACATGCAGAGAGAGCAGAAAAGGCTGTTACTGAAATGGTAAGGATGCTGAACCACCTCAGAACAACAACATGCAGGGCAAGTTAGATGCTACGAAGCTCATACAGCAACCAGTTAGTGTCTTCCATATGACAATCCCCCAGAAGCCTGACAGCCTCTTTTCAGCTCAGTTACTCTGCTAACAGGCAGGACAACAGATCTGCATCCAAGGCCATGCTGTAGCTCAGCTGAAAGAGATCTCAGAGACTACCACTTGCTGAGAATCTGCTGTCAGCCAGCAGAGATGGCTTTCTGGATGTCAAGGTGGATGAAAATGGCCTTCTTAGCCTAATGACAGGGAAAAAACTGCAGGTAAATCTCTGAACAATTTACTTGCTGAACAATTAAATCAGGTAAATCCTGCCCAACAGGCAGCTCTGGTATCGTCAGAGTGCCGTGCTGGCTGTACGCATTACACACTGATCACTTGTGAAATTGCTACTTGGTGGGACTTTATTTCATAATTAGCACAGCAAGGAGGAGGAATTCTGCTTTCACTGCAAGTGCAGGAAAGGCACTAAACCAGTAAGTGAGCTGAATAGGATGTGTCACACAGAAATTGTCATGCTCAGATGAAAGCGTGAAAGATGGTCAGAGGGAACGAGATGAAGAGATACAGCCTGAGGGCAGCACTGGTGCTGTACTCCCAGAGCTGCCACAGGCACTTTCTCCAGCCCAAAACAAGCATCCAAGCTCAGTACTGGGTTTGCTAGCTATAACTTTAGGTTAACAGTTATAACAACAGACAGGTGTATCTGAGGGCTGCAGCAGCACTGCTATGAAGACAGGCTGAGAGAGTTGGGACTCTGCAGCCTGGAGAAGAAAAGGCTTCCAGGAGACCTTAGAGTAGCCTTTCAGTACCTACAGGAAGGCTGGGGAGGGACTATTGACAAGGTCTTGCAATGGCAGGACAAGGGGTAATGGGTTTGAAGTGGCAGAGGGGAGATTGAAAGTGGATGTTAGGAGGAAGTTGTTTGCAGTGAGGGTGGTGAGAGACTGGCACAGGCTGCCCAGGGAGGTTGTGGCTGCTCCCTCCCTGGAGGGGTTCAAGGCCAGGTTGAAAGAGGCCTTGAGTAAACTGTACTAGTGGGAGGTGTCCCTGCCTATGGGAGGGGGTTGGAACTGGATGATCTTTGAGGTCCCTTCCAACCTTACCATTCTATAGGATGCTTTGTAGCACCTGGACAAACCCAGCAGTAACAACAATACACAATGCAACTCTTCACTACTCCTAGCTCCACAACTGCCAAGGGACCTGTTTTGCTGAGAACACTTTAGACAGATCCAGGTATAACATGGAGGGAAAAAAAAATTGTCATAAGTATCATGTTAATTTAGAAAAAAAATGTTTGTCCTGCTATGGTAGAAACAGCTTTCTGGTAATCAACTAAAAGAACTGAGCCATGTATTGCAGCCACACAGCTCAGTCAATCTGAAATATACTCTAGAGGTCCCAAGATGAACAGAATGAAATTAGTCTGACATGTTAATTTCACATTTGATTTTATTTCCTGTCCCTACTCACTCAACCACTGCAAAGATTAACCTCTCTGGGCTCTTCCTCCTGACAGGGACAGCCAGAACGATTAATCTGCATTGCAGACCAAAGGTCTGTGCTGTGTGTGTGCTGCAATGTTGAGAACAGGCAGTTTAACTCTGTTCCTGCCACTGGCAATGGAGAAGGATTGGGGCATTCAGTAGCAGCCAGGCTCCTGGGTTTGAGGTGGCTGACTGCTTCCAGAGGTCACATCACCCCTGAGAGACTGCACTGGGTGCTCAGGTGGCTAACAGGCATTACCATGCATTTTGTTGCTTTCCACAAACGTGGCATCCAACAGGTTGATCTCTTTGTAGTTTCCTTTACTGTAAGACATCACATTCTCCTCCAAGTACCAGGACTGATTTTCATCAAAAACCAGGAACAGCAGTGCAAACTCCCTCTTTACATCCTTCCTGATGCCATCAGACCGCAGAGCTCCTCTCCTGCAGATCTTCAGAGGTCCTATCAGACCACTGTACATATCCTGATCAGAACAAAGGAGACAAAGACCTTCTCATCTTCTCTTCTGTAGGCAGATTCCTTGCCTTTCAGCAATCATATTTTCTGTTCCCTGCACCACCTCAATTAAGATAAACAGTGATGCTGTTTAAGTATTCTCATGGGTCAAAATCAGCTACCAAAGCACAAGAACAGAGAGACTTTACATGCTCTTAGGAATGCAAATCCAAAAAACTCATAAATATGAATGGCATCAAAACAGTCTCCACTCTGGCTGCAATAACATCTGCAACTTGAGATAAAAAGGCAATGATGTCTGGTTTGAACGTGATGGCTCATTGCAGGACCCTTCAGGTTGCTTCCCTGTAAAATCAGTGCTGTGATAACTGATTCTAGCAGTGCTCAAATCTTCCTGCTTTAGCCAAGAGGCCTAATTTTGGACAACTTCTGTCTTCCTTGATTAGCCCAATAGCTCTCACTAATAGAAACTGGGACTTAATGGCAGATGTTCTCATATCCTGCAACTAACTAAAGGAAGGCTAACACCATGAAGGCAGGAAAATTGTTTTTGGAAAGTTAGTTAAAAATAAGGGTAAACACTGGGACAAACTTCAGAGGATTTCCTCTGCCAGGAGAAGGTTGGATGTGCCACCAGGTGGTTCTTCCACCTCTCACCTGTGCCTATCTGTAAACTGTACCCAGCTCTCCTTGTTTCCTAGAGGGAGTGAAAAATTGGTTTAACTGGGCTTTTCTGGTTCTTAATCTTGTATTTCACCTTTACTGGGTCCACCATGGAGTAGTAGATCCAAGGGACACAAGCTGAATCATTTGGCCCTGGACCAGACCTCTCAGGAACCTCCCATCGGTACGTCACGATGTCACCTGGGGGGCAGAGAAACAGCAACATCAGTGTCATACAATTCATCAGCTTGCTGAGCAGCATTGAAAAGCTAAAGAAAAACAAAGATCTGGTCTCCAAAGCATCAATTCAGTTCAGATATTGTTGGACATTGTATTTCTTTCCTCAAACACTGAGAGGCAGAATGGACACAGCTCCCTACTGACAAGCCAAGCAAAGAGGTCATAGGACCCACACACTGGTACCAGCACAGCTCTGCTCTGCCTCCTGCCTTTGAGGCTGGACCTGACCAAGAAAACTCCAAGTCTTCTCAGTACAGATGATCTTTCAAGATGATCTTTCATCTCTTTCAAGTATATTTATGGTGCTCGCTCAAATTCCCTTTTAAAATCACTATGTGGTATGTCAGCAACACATTTCAGGCAGATGGGGCCTGGCTGCACACCTGGTTTGCCTCAGACACCCTGCATCAATTGAAGTGGACCAAAAACTATACAAAGCAGCTTCTGGACCCTGAAACAAACTGACAAGCAGTGGTGCATTTCTCCTCCTTCATGCTATTTTCACACCGTTGTGCACAGGTTGCAAACAAGAGGGGCAGGCCCTCCTCACCAGAGGTGGTCAGCCCAGGGCTACCACAGAGTGACTGAGCTGTGAACTGCCATCACACTTCTTCCTACAGACAGGCCACACAGTGCTGGGGGGTAAGGCTGCACACAGAGAAGTTTGTGTGACTCTTACCCTAGAAGTCCACAGAACACAGACTCTCAGGGCTGCCATTCCCACAGAAGTTGCATCCCTAAAACCACAATGAACCTGTCAGACCACTTACTGCTTGGCTTCAGCTCTCCACCATCACAAAGCAAATACATCTAAGCCTACTTCTGGAAACCAGTCCAGCTATAAGGTTAACATCAGCTTCATAAAGCCATCCAGAACACAGCTGGAGACCACAAGTGACTTACCAGGATTTGCTATTTGTGGCTGTCTTGCCCCTCTTTCCAGCACCCCATGTGCATGGATGGAGTAGGGTCGTGTGGCATTGTTCTTGAACACAATGTTGAGAATATCTCCCACTTCAGCCCACAGAAAAGGACCTTGAGGTAGGAATAATATACTCTGTTAGCCTAAGGACATCCCCATCTCTCTCATTTTCTCCACAGAGATATTCCCTTATGATATTTATGATGTTCCACTCCCTCTTCTCTACCTTCTCTCTGCCAAGAAGAGAACTGGAGATCAGCCCCAATTCAAGTTAAGCCTCAGAAAACCAAGCTTTGAGTTTCCACAATGAGGGTAATGAAGGTTGTTACACATTTTAACTGTGGCCAGTGCAACTAAGGCTTCATTTCTGAATGCTGCTACACCAGATTTCACAGCATCTTGATCATGCCTTGCTGCTGGTTTACAAACATGTGCTAATAGTCAGCGTGGCCTGACTGTGACAAATTGGAGCTGCAGCCTGGTTTGAATGATCTGTACTGCTTCAGCTCTGGCTCCACTTACAGCCTCAGGTTTGTTAAAGAGCTGTGTCTCCACAGACTTCCATCAGTCACTTCCAAGGCCTGCTTTTGGCCCAGAAGCATTCCTCTCACAGCTACAGATTTTTCCTCACCGTCCCTCAGACTCTCTAGAAGTCAGCAGTTGTTTCTGTTCTGCAGTCAGGAGAATGCAGCTGTGAAAAGCCCCCCAGAAAACATAAAAAATGCAGCTGTGAAAAGCCCCCCAGAAAACATAAAAAATGCAGCTGTGAAAAGCACTTTGCCTGAGACATGAAAAAGAGCTGGCATAAAGGCAGGCACAAGAACCCAGTCTTCTCTACTACAGGCTGTGTTCAGGACCCTCTTTCTATCCATGTCTGCCAACTGTGGAGGAAACAGTCCAAATTTCTCCTCACTTGCATATCCAGCAGATGCCTAAGTACCTAGCAGGCCTTCAGGTTACAGCCCTTAGCCACTGAAGCTCTAGAATCCAAGTCTCACTGCTGCATGAGCAGAGGATACACCCTCTGCACACATCCTTACCTAGTATCCCTAGGTGTTCATCACCATTTATCCTGGCCCTGGGGGTCTGGAAAGTGCCATCAGTGTACTCCCTGTAGACTGCTTTCTTGTACCTGGAGCCGAGCAGCCCTTTCTCGTTGCTCAGGAACACGTCAGCGTAGCTGAGAAATGCAGAACCAGTGCTGAGATACCCAGAAGCTCACAGGGAACAAACAGCTAACTCATGGCAGGGAGTTCACTGCTTGAGTGGCTTTCCCAGAGACCCCCTTCAGCTGCAAAGGTAGGGGCAGCAACCTGGGGCTGGGGTTCCCATCAGTAGCATATGTGCCAAGAGTCCAGTGCAGAGCCAGAAAAATGATTAGAGAATGGAGCATCTTCCTTATGAGGAGAGCCTGAGGGAGCTGGGCCTCTTAGTTGGAGAAGAAGAGCCTGAGGGGTGACCTCATTCATGTTTATAATATGTAAAGGGTGAGTGCCAGGAGGCTGGAGCCAGGCTCTGCTGGGTGATGCTCAATGACAGGACAAAGGGCAATGGTGGAAGATGAGGCATAGGAAGTTCCATGGAAACAGAAGGAATTTTTTTTTTCCATTGAGAGGGTGACAGAGCACTGGAATAGGCTCCCCAAGGGGTTTGTGGAGTCCCCTTCCCTGGAGACATTCAAAATCCACCTGGATGCATTCCAGTAGGATCTGGTCTAGGTGATCCTGCTCTGGCAGGGGGGGGTTGGACTGGATGAGCTTTTGAGGTCACTTCCACCCTCTAACATTCTGTGATTCCCCACCAAGGTCCACTGAGAAAGACTGCCAAAGACCTCCCCAAAAGAAGAGCTCTACCTCTCTGCAGAGTGGTTGTGCCGTTCCCTCTCCCAGCTGCGGTCTGGGGCATAGTCCCACACCACCTCCTCGGCCATGATGTAGTAGGTCCTCACCCCCCTGTACTGGAGGGCAGGAGAAGGACTCCTTTTTCCACACTTGGAGACAGAGTAGCGTTCCCTCATTCCAGCCTGGTAGTGATTGCTTGTCTGGCAGTAGATCTCGAAAGTCCCTGAGGGAGGCAGCACGAACAAGGAAATCAGCTACTCTGAAAGGTCCCAGGACGCAGCTGCTTCCCACCAGAGCTTGTGACGTGGCTGACATCGGAATGTGCTTGTTTAGGGAGCTTAATGTTGCCACGGGCCAACATTAAAAGAGGTTGTTAGAGAAACCAAGGAGGAATGGCACAACAAAGTCCCACAGAAAAATCACCTCGGGAGGCTTTCTGATGCAATGACCCTCCTGGAGGTGAAGCAGCCAATGAAGTGATGTAACTGTGCTACCACTGCTGGCTAAGTGAAAGTTCTATCCTGTGAACACCAAAGGGAAGGAGAAAACTGGCAGCTGACGCCAGGGCATGGAGTGGATGTGACACGGTGTTGTGTGACTATCATGCAAAGTGGGAAGCCTGGAGTCTGGCATAAACCTGAACCTCCACAAGCCACAGACTGGGGAGCTAAGTGCTGCTAACTGCCTGCTGCTTTCTTCTGCAAGATGTGTTTGCCTGTTTCTGTGGGTCACAGGCAGCACTGCCCATGGAGGCTGTCACCATGAATATCTGGTAAGAAGTGGCAGCACAGAAACATGAGTCTGGAACAATCTTCTATCTCTGCTCTCCAGAATCAGACATAAAGACAGGAGCTGCAGCTTCATGACTGGGAGCAAACACAATCTAGTGAGCCCCCCTGCTACAAGAAGGGCATTGGAGGTGCCCAGAGAAGGGCAAAGCTGATGAAGGGGCTAGAGCACAGGTCTTGTGAGGAGCAGCTGAAGGAGCTGGGGTTGTTTAATCTGGAGAAAAAGGAGGGTGAGGGGAGACCTCAATCTCTCTACAGCTACCTGAAAGGAGACTGTAGTGAGGTGAGTGTTAGTCTCTTCTCCCTAGCATCAAATGATAAAAAGAGAAAAGGCCTCAAGATTGTGCTAGAGGAGGTTTAGATTGGATATTGGGAAAAAATTCTTTACTGAAAGAATGGTCAGAGGCAGTGGAACAGCTGCCCAGGGAGGTGGTAGAGTCACTGTCCCTGGAGGTGTTCAGCAAATGTAGAGACATGGCACTTGAGGACACGGTTCAATGGCCATGGTGGTGGTGGTTGGACTCTATCTTAGAACTCTTTTCTGACAGAAATGATTCTACAGTTCTATAAAGCACAGCTCACCTCCAGGAGCTTACAGGGTACTAAAGAACCAGCCACAGGAGCAAACACTACAGCAGGAGGCTTTGCCTGCTGGTAACTGAGATGTGCAGGCACTTACCTTCGTTGTCAGGTTGCATGAAGGCTGTAGCAAATGTGTGTGGGAACAGACTGGTTGAATCCTTCCGCATCCCGTTCATCTGCAGAGTGTTTCCCTGAAACACAGCTCCATGCACATCTGCTTCACTGCCCAAGCCCAGGAGATGCCAGGACACTTTATCTCCTTCACACACATTCAACCCAGGCAAGTTGCCAAACATAAGTCCATTGATGGCTACGAGAAGAAAACAATTCACTTGGTGCAGGTAGATATGATCCAAGAGGTTCATTTTTTGCACACACTTTGACAAGGCAGGCCTGAATCCACCCCTGAGCAAGCTCAGGATATGACTACAGAGAGCTGTGCTTCTTGTCCCATGTCCTACCCACTGCTTCTCCCCTCACTTGAATCCAGGCCAACACCACATGCAGCCCCTCCAGCTTTCTAGCTCAGGCTTCAGGTGAAGCCCGCCCCATGTTCTGCAGCACCTAGAACATGCATCAGGCCATACCATGCATCCTGTTTGATTCCTCGAAGCCATCATCCTTTTTCACAGATGTCTCTTCCATCCTCAAATAGTACTTAATGTTTGCATTTAAATACCAGCTGAGGTTCTCATCAAACACACTGAAGAGAAGGTAAAACTCTTTGTCGACTCCTTTCTAAGATACAATCACAACAATGGCTCTTAATCTTTAAAATTAACCATCCCCACAGCTGAAGATCTTTTGCCTGGCCCTCAAGATGTCCTTAATCTTAAAGCTTGGCTCACTGAGGACCAGGGCTCTATTCCTTACTCATTTGTTTCATGACAGCCACCACTTGTGCCTTTTCCACAACACTGCACATAAGCCAAGTGATCAAAATTCACCCAAGGACATGGAGTCACTGCCTCCTTTCCCCAGCACCCCTATGTTTAGGTGTAGGTGTCATCATCTGTCCAAATTAGATCTGAGATCAGAACCCAGCCCTAAGGTCAGCTGTTCATTATGTTCCACTCCTTTCTCCTGCATTGGGGATGTTCTGTATTCCTCTAAATCCTTGAAAGTGTTGATGCTCCTAAGAATTGCATTCCAAAGCAAGGTGTTTCCCCACTAGAGGTACACGTCCAGATTCTCACTCTGAGATCATCTTCCTCAGCTGTATCTACAAAGCTACCCAGCAGAGAGGGCAAAGCCACCCAGCAGATTCCCCACTCTGCAGCACACAAGGAGCAGCTGTGCACCTCTCCCAATTAAACATTTATTACAGGGTTGCCTGAGATTGTGGAGCCAAAATTGATGTCCCAAATGATTTTTCCCTGCCCTACCTTTCCAAACAAGTCTGTTTTGTTTACACCCTTTCAACACCTGCAGATGATTTATCAGCACAACTCCTCTAGGGTTGGATACATTCACCATACTCTTGGCTCACAAGATTCACCCTTAGACCCTATGGGACCCTTAGACCCTATGATCTCTTCTGAACTCCTCTTTTAGCCCTCCTATGCCGCCCCAGACAGCAGATCCCTGCAACAGGCTCTTGTGGCAGCTAGTTTTAGATTCACCAGCCACCCCTTGATCTACACAAGGATGGCACTGGGCTGGTTTTCTGATGCCTGCTGTCTTTCACAGCAAGGTTCTGCTAATCTCTCTGGCACTTGCCCAGTCCATTAATTAACTCCCTTCCCTAGACTTGCTGCCATAAATGAAATTTCAGGAGAAAGTTCTGGTCACCTTTCAGATTTCATCTCTCTTTCATCAGAAGCATAAAGACTGGCACAAATCTTCACTTTTTTTTTTGTAGCCTGCTCTGCTTGAAAATGAACTGATCTTGTAGAAGAAATGAGGTTCATTTAAAGCTCAAAGTACTGTATCACCCAAGAAAGAAACCTGTAAGTGAAAATGGCTTTTCAAATGTTTCTGAGACCACAATGACTACTTCACATGCCTCTGAAAGCAGCCTGCTATGCAAGCCTCAAAGCTATCTATAAAGTCACATGCAAGGCACAGTTTTCAGCCAAGTATGTCCATGAATTTTAAAGTGAAGCCCAGAAACTATTCTAAGGGCAGCCCAGAACACCAGACTTCATGTGAGAGCTGGGCACCAGCTGTGCTGATGTTAACCTGCCTGATGGCTTTGCTTCAATTCTCTGGACTCACCTTGTGTTTCCATTATGTTCCCTTAAGTCTTGCTGAGCTTCATTTCTCTACAAGAGAGCCAAGAATCCAGCAAGATCATGGCTGGAAACCCCCTTTTACCTGCTTGTTGTTGTCATCCAAAGTGCCTGGCTTGCAGATGACCAGAGGCCCTACCAAGCCTGAACTGGTGTCTCTGACAGGGTTGGCAGCTGAGCTGTACAGCCAGGTCAGACAGGGAGGGTCACTGGATGTGGGCCCAACGTGCTTTGGCACAGTCCAGCGGTAGGTGAAGTTGTGCAGTGGTGCAACAGAAACCCCATTCTGGGACACACCTTTGAAAGAGATTGGCATGGTTATTCCCAGGGTCCCCATAACGACCTTGCTGACATCATTTCACCAGCTACACTCATAGCAGCTTTTACTTCGTTCATGGCACTAAACCACCCTGCCCCTCCGAGGTGCGATGTGGGCACGTTCATAAAGTGTACAGGGAGATGCTCTGCACACCATGGAAATTCCATTCCCTGTACCACAGCAGAGATGGGCATGACAGTGGGAAATAAAGAAGACCCAGCTGCATCTGGGGACATGAATGCTGGAAGCATGTAGGTATCTAAGGTAGAGTGAACCAAGCATGTTCCCCTGCTCCCAGGGTCTCAAACAGCTACAGATGGTCTAAGCACTTCTGGATCCACACTCCTTTGTGACAGAGATGCTGAAGGGAGTGGAACATCTCCCTTGTGAGGAAAGGCTGAGGGAGCCGGGGCTCTCTAGCTTGGAGGAGACTGAGGGGTGCCCTCAATTTGTGTTTAGAAAGATATGAAGGGCAGTGTCAGGAGGACAGAGCCAGGTTCTGCTCAGTGATGTCCAATGATAGCACAAGGGACAATGGAAGCTGGAGCAGAGGAGGTTCCACATGAACATAAGGAAAAACTTTTTCACTGTGAGGGTGACAGAGACCTGCAACAGGCTGCCCAAAGAGGCTGTGGAGTCTCCTTCTCTGGGGACAATCAAAACCTGCCTGGATGCATTCCTGTGTGACCTGCTCTGGCAAGGCAGTGGGATCAGATCATCTTTCAAGGTCCCTTCTAAGCCCTAACATTCTATGATTTGGCACCTTCCCTGGGCACCAGCTCAGTGAAAAGCCTCCTTCAGTGAGGTCTGAGACTCCTCAGAGGACCAGGCTGGCTTCTAGCCAGTAAGATATCTAGTCCTTCCTAGTTGCAGGAACTCCCCAGCACAGAGGAGGTACAGGCTACAGAGCTCCATCACCAGCCTTAGCACAGAAGTACCCAAGAAAAGGGAGCCACAAACCATCATGGTACCACATCCCTTCCCACGCCTTCCCATAGGACACTCCATGGGGCTGGATGCTGAAGGGCCAGGAAGCTTTGTTAAAAAACGTCACCAGGATGGTGTCTCCAACTTCAGCTTTGATCACTGGACCTAAGCAAACAGCAGAGACAGCTTGTCAGCAGTGGAGCAACTCCTCAGACAACCAGGCAAACCAGAAGCCAGGGCCACCTTTCATCCAGGTTGAGGAGAGCAGAAGACACAGAAGGAGGGTGGACAGCACCACTCAAGGCTGTTCAGCCCTGAGAGCGGGGGACTGAAGAATCCTCTGGAAGCATACCAAGTATCCCAAGGTGTTTCTCTTCTTCTGATGGCTGCTTCTCCTCACGGAAGCTCTCATCAGTATATTCCACATACTTTGCCTTCCAGTAGACTCCCCCAATTCGGTATGGGCCACGCTTGAAAAACTCCTCAGCAGGGCTAAATGCAAAAAGCAACTATCAGGGCACTGCTGTACAAATCAGTCCTGTCCCACAGCCCTCTGGCAGTGCCAGCAGCATTGCCAAGTCCTTTCAGCTTTGCAGACAAGGACTGTGTCTTTGGATTGAAACAAGCACAGCCTGTCTCTCTGAAGCCTTTTCACCCCACAGGCTCATCTGCCTGCTGTGCTCAGGGAGCACCTCTGGCACACAGCCCTCTGCCCGCTGACACAGCTGGGCTCAGTGGCACAGTTCTGAACAGCACCTCTAAAGCAGGTGTGAAAAGAGGGCAGGGAACAAAGCTGCTGCAGTGAGGACACAAAAGCAGCACTAGAACACAGAGTTCTTCAGAGTCCAGGGGACAACTGCAATCACAACTGACAAAACCTCCATAGCTGTGAAGAGAGCTTTATTTCCACTGCCACCACCCTGGCCAAACACACAGACAGACCTAACATGCCTTGCAGGAGAGGCAGCTTAGTTACAAGGCCAGCTCCCACGTCTAAGGAACTTGCAGTTCCAAGGTCTGCAAGAGAGCTGCTGTGTGGCTTTGGGTAAATCGTTAACCACTCTGCATTTCTCCTTCTCCTCCCCAAAGCTTCCCAGGGAAGGGAAGAGAGAGGGAGGAACTAAGCCAAATCTGAAAGGGAAGCCACTTGCCAACTGCTCTCACAACCATCTGACACATGGGAAGGAAGGCTGTCACCGAGGTCACCCCAGCTCATTCCCTAGAAATTGCTTGCTGTGGCACAGCTACACTGAAGCCTATCTGCAGGCTGGGTCTGCCACCCTGTGTCTGCTGCAAGATGTGTTCCTTACTAGCTCAAGTGTACAGCTCTGTTCCTAGGGGAGGCACAGCAGATATGAGGCCCAGAGGCAGATGCTGCAGCTCATGTTCTGCCTAAGATGAGGCCCCTGGTGTCTGTGAGCAAGGCTATGAAACACAGAACACTTCCACACACAGTCCTCAAGATACCTAACACTGCTCTCAGCACAGTCTGGCTCAACAGCCTGCACTTCCAATGGGATGATCTATTCAGTCTGAAGAAGGAGGCTGAGGGGAGACTTCATTGCTCTCTACAACTGCCTGACAGGAGGTTGGAGCAAGGAGGGGGCAGCAGCCCCTTGGCATCAAATGACAGGACTAGAGAAAATGGTTTCAAGCTGTGCCACAGGAGGTTCAGGCTGGATGTAAAGCAACATTCCTTCACTGAGAGGATTATCAAACATTGGAATGGTCTGCCCAGGGCAGTGGTGGAGTCACCATCCCTGAAGATGTTTAAGCAGCATAAGCACCTGGTGCCTAGGGACATGATTTAGTGTTGACCCTTCAATGTTGGGTCAAAGGTTGGACTGGATGATCTTTGAGGTCTCTTCCAATCAGATGTATTCTGTGTGACTCTCTAAAATGCACTCCACACAAACTGCAGGCATCTATAAGAATAATAAGAATTTCTAATAAGAAATTCCACGTTTTCTTTTGCAGCTTCCCTGGTACACAAAAGGAGACCCCAAACACTGCCCTAGCCCATCCTCCTTACCTGCCTGCCTCACCCAGCTGTTTCCCACTGCTTTGGTCAAGACCTGAAGGTCCATAGTCCCACTGCACCTCCTTTGCAGCTATGTAGTACTTCCGAACTCTCCCATCCAGGGTGGATGCTGCAGCTTGCCGAGAACAGGGCCGGACTTCATAGAGCGCTGCCATCCCAGCTGCCCAAGACAAGGTGGAGGGCACACATGCTTAGTCCCTCTCAACCAGTTTGACCAGGCAAAGAACACAGTCCCACCTTCCTACCACAAACTGGCCATTCCTGTTCTCTTGGCCCAAGAGGCACATGTCTGGGAGAAGGCAGTTAGGCGGCTCCCACAGCAAAGGGTTTCTTGTGTTAGTGAGCAGAGCTTCTTACCTTTGCTGCTGGATGCTATGGAAGCACAGAGAGCAAACAGAGCCTCCTGCTGTCCTCAGATGTGCTGTGCAAGAGTCTCTTACAGGGGTTAGAGTTCTAAAAGCACTGCCTCATCTTAGCTTTTGCTGTACCACAGATCAGTGTGGACCACTGTACAGGGATACAGGGATTCCTTTCCAGTGAGGGTGGTGAGACACTGGCACAGGTTGCCCAGGGAGGTTGTGGCTGCTCCCTCCCTGGAAGTATTCAAGGACAGACTGGACAAGGCCTTGAGTGCCCTGTACTAGTGGGAGGTGGCCCTGCCTATGGCAGGGGGTTGGAACTGGGTGATTTTTGAGGTCCCTTCCAGCCCTACCATTCTATGATTCTAAGTCTGGCCTGCACATTAACCATCCATCCACCCCAATTTGTACAAGACCAGGAATCACCTCATTCACCAAGGCACATTTTTTGTGGGAATGGTGCCCAGGGCACTGTCCCCCACCACATTGTAAGAGAATAAAAGGGAGGCAAGACATCTTTCAGCCTCTGTCTTACCTTGTATGTGATCATTGAGCTGACAGCTCAGTAGCCACCTCCCAGGGTTACTGGGGATCATGTCTGCTGTAACAAAAGTGGCTGGGAAGAGGCTGGCCACATCCGTCCTATGGCCTCTGATGTTGAGTGTTTCTCCATGGAAGTAGGCTGTATGAACATCAACTTCATTGCCCATCCCAAAGAGGTGCCACGAAACATAGTCCCCAGCACACATGGTCACCTCAGGGAGGTTCCCAAACATATAACCGTTGATAGCTGCAAAACCAAGCCAGCCAAAAATCAGAGATTAGCAAAGGGGCCTTCAGAGCTTCTGCCAGCAGGTCACAGTACAGACACCTGGAATATGGAACTAACCAGAACTCATCCTCCTCCTCCTCCTGTTCTGGAGATCCCATTTCCAGAAATGAGTATTCAGATATCTCCGAACAAGTAGTGAAGGTTCACTTGAGGCAAAGATGAAATTGAAATAAAACTTTGGGGTTTTTTTCCCCACCCCCGGAGCTGTTTCACTGTCCCTGTGATGTTTGCTTAGCACATGACCCCAGAGCCTATTGTCTCACTTCTCCCCTCTCCCAACCCCTGGCATACAACAGCAGGAAGTGTATTTTGAGACACCAGAGCAGTGCCACCCCTGACAGAGTCAGCAGCTTCACAGAGGTGATACTGACCATGCATTTTGTTGCTCTCTTGGAATTCCTCATCTTCTTTGTCTACAGAGCTTGGATCTGTGCAGAATGATGCAATGTTCTCATCCAGGTACCAGCTTAGGTTCTCATCCACCACACTGAACATCAGAAAGAAATCAATGTCCACATCCTGGCGCCTTTGAGAATTGCCAGTCAGTATGCCTAGGGAGAAAGAAAAGATGAACACCCACCCATGCAGAAAGGCAGACACCAGAAAAGGGATTAAGACACCAAAAGAAGAGGAACTCTTATCACAGAAATTCGAGACAGATGCTTTCCCCACCATCCTACCACAGCTCATTGCAGAGTTCTAGCAGGCTCTTTTCTAACACATCCCTGCTAACAAGATTCCTGCTCCCAAGTAGCTCTTTGCCTCTGCATGTCTCAACTCCCACACCTCCAGTGTTCTTATTCCTGCTGAAATCAAGCCACTCCTAGCTTTTTTAATACACAAACTTGGACAACATTCCTGTTTTCAACATTGAATGGGTTGCCCAGGGTGGTGGTTGAGGCCCCATCCCTGGAGGTGTTTAAGGCCAGGCTGGATGAGGTTCTGGCCAGCCTGATCTGGTGTGAGGTGTCCCTGCCCATGGCAGGGGGGTTGGAACTGGATGATCTTTGGGGCCCCTTCCACCCCTGACTAATTCTATGCCCTCTTTCAGATCCAGAGGTCTACAAGCTAACCTGCCCAGCCACTAAGAGATAAAGACAACACAATGGACAGAACACAGGTACTGTCTTCTCCAGTGGTGCTACACTTCCCTCTGAAGTTGGGAGCTGCCAGTACCTTCCACCCTACTCTTGTTAAAGGCACAATAAAATCTTCACAGTATGAAACTGATGCTTCCTCTTGGATTTTTTACCTTTTTTGCACGTAAGTAATGGCCCAATCAGTCCAGATGCAATGTCCTTTGGTGCATCGATATGAGAGTGGTAGATCCAGGTCAAGCAGTTTGGGTCATCAGCAGTTGGGCTGTGATCTTCAGGGACTGTCCAAGTATAGGTGTAATTTCCTCCTGGGAAAACAGCATCATCCTTCTTCTGATCCTGGGGGGACATATCAGGATACAGGGATCCTAGAACAACAGAGCAATCACAACATCCATTCAAGAGCAGCAAAGATGTCCACACATATAACCTTAGACTGGGCTGCTCTCCCTCAGACCTGCACATATATATGTGCCTAGCAGATTTGAAAGGCTCACCACCCTAAGGCTGAAAGAGAGTTTAATCATCACTATTTAAAAAGAAACTGAGGCACAGAGCCATTGTAAGGCAACTTGCCCCAAATGGGTCTGTATAGAGTCAGAAAGACCATTCCCATTCTGTCTGTTGCTGCTTTGCCCTCAGTTCTGCATTGCATCTCTACAATCTCTAGATTTTCTTCAGAGAGCAGCTCTTTGGTCTCAGACTTCACCATTCTTGTGAACTCCCTGAAGCTCATCATACTCAAGACTCAAACTGCAACACTTCAAATAATGAATGCAGTTCCCTTCTGCCCCACTCTCCCACCAGAAAGCTTGGGAGGTTCTTCCAAAAAAAAAAAATCAAGCAGCTTGCCCTGTGTGAATGCCCCAGTCAGGAAACCACTCCCAACCCCATGAACCTCAGAACCCAAGAGCAGGTGACTTCACTAAACACCTATGGGCAGCTGCCTTCCAGCCATACAGCTCTGGGCTAACCAAGCCTGTGGCTTTGCAGACATCACTCCTCAGTGCACAGGCCTGTTCCCAGGGAGAAAGAACCCTGTCTCCCTTGTAGCAATGGTTCTCTTACCTTCAGAGTCCTTCTGGTAGAAAACACCATGGGGATGAATTGTATATGGTCGACTAGCAAAATTTTTTAGGTGCACTTTAATGGTGTCCCCCACTTCTGCTCGGATGAGGGGCCCAAGGAATCCCAACCAGCCAGGTTTGGGGATCTCAGTGGTGTATGTGGAGTCTCTGTATTGCTTAAAGATGGCTTTCTTGTACGTGCTGCCCACCCTGTTTTTGCCAGGCTGGAGGAATGTTGAGGCTTTGCTGTTAAATTCAGAAGGGAAAGGCATCGTGAGTCGTGCATTGTATAAAACAGCTGGTTGATAACACAGTGGAGTGACAATGACCCACAGCTTCCCAGGTAAGCCCAGAGCTTTGGCATGACAGAGCATGACCTCTGCTCTACCCTAGAATGCCCTAAACCATCTGTGAACTTCCTCCTCCCACACCTCTGGCTGCCTGAGAAACAGGCAAAGCTTCATCTGAAACACAAAGCGAGATGTCAGCCTGTGAACACCTTTGTGAGCCTGAGACCACAGCCTTTATACATGGCCAGATGCCTGCTGCCATGGCCACAGCCTTGCCTCCAGTTCCTCAGGAGCAGACACAAAGTGCAGTCCTGAACTCTGCAGAAGGAATGGGAAAGATGGTGCTTCTTTGACAGTCACATGGAGGTGACACAGGGAGGACCAAAGTCCTTCTCATGACTGCATAAACCTTCACTGGGCATTTAGAAATCCACATCAATGCTTTCATGGCATTTGCAGCTAAATTACAAGGCCAGAGCAGAGGGATACCCCCAAGTTCTCTGGTCAGAATTCACAGTCTAAAAGATAATTTTCTGCTTAAGAGATTCTGAATTACTTGCAGAATGGCAGGCAAGTCAGGCAGGTACATATCCAGCACGTAACCAGCTTCCAGAGCCAAAGCCTCATGCAGGTGCTAAAGTTCAACTCATGAATGTATTTGCTCTTTATGGCTAATTCTTATCTACTAAGAGATGAATCACACTGCAGGTAGTGGTGGGACTGGCTTAAATGAGAGCTGGGGTTACTCCTCCCACTTCCTCCCCAGGATCAATCACCCTGCAGCAAAGTAATGTGGGCAAACTCCACTGTGTAGCTCCAGAAGGTGAACAGCTGAGACCAAAACAATGAGCATGACCTTTGTCATTTGAAGCTGTGAAGGGCTGAGCTGCAGCTAGACAACCTAGAGCTCATCCTTTTGCAGTCATGCCTGCAGCCACCACTAGCCACAGCTAGAAAATTCATATTTTATTTTGCAGATTTGCCTCTTTTCCACCCTCCAACATAGTCCATTTCTTCCCAACAAAAAAAAAAAAAAATTCTTCAAGCATTTTACTACCTTTGTCATTCATATCAATATCACCTCCTTCTCTTACTGCTAGCAATTTGGTTTCTGCAATCATTGTAACAGTCCCATTAGCTAATGGTTGTCAGTGACAGAACAGTTTTTAAATTGCTTTGAAGTTTAATGACCTTGAGTTTCATTCCCATCTCTTCATTTATCATGAGAGAAAGCAAACAAAACCCACTGCTTCCATTATCACTGCAGGAGTCAGCAATAACATCTTTATTAATCCTGAATTTGGGGTGTTGTCTTCTCTGAATTAATTTAAGTCTATTCAGCATCTCCAGAAGACAGAGATTTTTCCACACTAAAACTGATAGGCCTTGGGTGTTTTTTTTCTGTGAACCCCTCCTATTCCTGCTGTGCTGTTTCTGAAAGGTTTGTACAAACCCAAGTGGGCCTTATTACAAAGGGATAAGTGACTGACAGCAGGTCAAGAAACACAGGTTGTTTGCCATGCAAAATGAGGGAAAGAAACAATTTAAAAAAGAGCAGCACAACTGCCTTTAAAAAGCTGTGGAAAGCCATTAAAAACAAAACACACCAAGAAAAAAAAATACAAACCCTACAAAAACAACAACCCACACACAAAACCAAAAAGCAGCCAAAGAGAAAAGCTTTTTGTTTTGAAAGCTAAACCCAAACCTGTTTTCGTAGTGACTCAGAGTAATTACTGAAGTTCCCAGATTCTCTTGCAAGAAAAAAAAAAAAAAAACAACAAACCACCAAACAAACAACGAAACCATTTTTCAAACAGCCCCCAAAATTTCATCCTGCAAGTTCCATTAAGTCTAAGGCTCGCTGTAACAATCTGACTTTTGTGAAGTCATTTACAAAGTGAAAAGTCATCATGCCTCAGGATACACAAGCTGATTACCAGCTGGAACTAAGAAAAAGGAGACCCTAGGGCAGAGCATTGCACAATCTGTTCTATTCTAAGACTGTTTGTACTTCCCTCTCTGTGCAGACACTGGCTGCTCCTTAACACCGACCATTCCTTCTCCCAGCCGTACAGTTTCTATGTTCCTACCACAAACCAAGTTAACCATTAAGCTCATAAAGATCAGGTATCTATCAGATCATGTCTCTTGCTTGCTTAGATGCCCCAGAACGCTTGCATGAAAATCAGTCATCAAATTGCTCTTTTAGGCCAGTACCAGACTGCATCCTGACAGCTCTACACATACAGGTTCTGCGTGATGTTTTGGTTGGCGAGCACATTCCTTCCTGTCGGGGCATAGTTCCACTCCACCTCACGGATCCCCAGGTAATAGACTCGAGTCACATCTCCAGCAAGCACAGGTGATAGCACGTGGATGTAAAGCAGCAACAGGCAGAGTAATCCCATCATAGCCTGAATGAAGGCACTCTTGGAGGTTACACCTATTGGGAAGAAAAGAAAAACAAAAGGTAATGAAAGGATCACAGAATTGTCAGGGTTGGGAGGGACCTCAAGGACCATCCAGTTCCAACCCCCTTGGCCATGGGCAGGGACACCTTCCACTACATCAGGTTGCCTAGAGTCACATCCAGCCTGGCATTAATAATCATAGAATGGTAGGGTTGGAAGGGACCTCAAGGATCATCCAGTTCCAACCCCCTCCCATAGGCAGGGACACCTCCCACTAGCACAGGGCACTCAAGGCCTCATCCAACCTGGCCTTGAACACCTCCAGGGAGGGAGCAGCCANACAGTTCCATGTCCTTCCTGTGCTGGGGGCTCCAGAACTGCACGCAGTACTCCAGATGGAGTCTGAGAAGAGCAGAGCAAAGGGGCAGAATCCCCTCACTCTCCCTGCTGGCCATGCTGCTCTTGACGCAGCCCAGGACTCAGTTGCTGTCTGGGCTGCATGCACACACTGAAGGCTCATGTTGAGCTTTTCATCAACCCAGACCCCCAGGTCCTTTTCTTCAGGGCTGCTCTCAGCCATTCACCACCCAGCCTGGAGTTGTGCTTGGGATTAATCTCCAGGGATAGGGCTTCTACTACCTCCCTGGGCAACCTGTTCCAGTGTCTCACCACCCTTATGGAGAAGAACTTCTTCCTAATGTTTAATCTAAATCTACCTTCCTCTAGCTTGGATCCATTCCTCCTTGAGAAAGAGACTACAATTATATGGTTTGAAGGAACCAGACACTTTGAAAGGGCAGGAAGAAATCAGGCTCTGGGTTCAGCACTCAAATATCCAAGAAGGAAGTCACTCCCACAATACAATCAATGCAAAGTTGGATGGAGGCTATGCCTTGCTCATCAGCCCCAACAGCAAATGTGCCTCTCATAACAGTTTGGTTAACATGAACCCTTTTTTTTTTGGTCTGCAGTTCTCTTCCCAATGCCTGCTCCATAGTTTCAGAAAATATTGCTAATTCACTAAGCCTTCACTCAGCAGGAGGTGAACAGATTCACAGCAAGTACTGTGTTAGCAGAAAAGGCACCTGCAGATCCCATATGCTGTGTGAGGGTCATCTTAGGACAGCACGGCCTTGAGCAGAAGTGATACATGCACTGGAATTAAAAATTACTTTTTCCCCCACCTCTGATGTCCCAAATCATCTTACAGGACACATACAAAGCTCAGGGAAATAATCCTCAGTAAATACCTTCACATTTTAGCCTCTTGCCAAGATCTCTCAATTCCACACCACCTGAGGAAGTATGATTTTGTCACTACGAAGTCGCTTAAAGATTGCTTTTAAAGAGTGGCTCTGTGTAACCCAGAGAGTGCACCTCCAATGGGCTGCTCAAGGCTTTTTGCTTAGTTAACTTCCATTAAATGTTTTCCCCATGATGTAGATCAAAGGAAAGAGCCTACTTATAAAACCTCCAATCAACACCAAGCTTGGTGTGAATAAGCACCAGAAATACTCTGAGGAGAGATCCAGGGCAAGCTGCAGAAATTGCCTGAAATCATAAAAAGACAGTTCCATGCAAGTTCAAAGAGCTACCCGTGTGAAAGAGAAATTGATGCAACAAGGAGCAGCAGAATTACACCAGAGGGTAAGAAAATAGCTCAGGGGTAAAAACGAATGACAAACTAAATATGAACCCAGATGAAAATGCTGAAGAAAGGTCTCCTCCAGTGATAGAATTAACTAAGCTGGATGTAGGCAATAATCAAGCTGCCATACAAAACAGACATCCAGCTCCTGAGACGCTGAAGAGCAACTCAGAAAATACTGAGCTGAGAGAAACAGAAAGTAAAAGAATTAGAAGAATGTGACCCAGCAAAAAAGCTTAAAGGAATCCGTTTTCTCTAGCTTCCAAAAGAAGGGGGTGGTGACAATGCCACATCAAACAGAAAGGGGCTTTGTTAGACTCAAAGATCTGCAGAAGTCCCTTCCAACCCCTAACATCCTGTTTTACAAAGAGGTTGCCCTTATTTATTCTGTCTTTGGCAACAGCAACTTGAGTATCTCAGGCTATTTGTAGCAAAGCTGCATGTTCTGGAGGCTTCTGGCACCGCACTGTAACAGCTTCCCCAGAGAAATTCTGAAATCTCTTACTACATCCCATATCAAACATTCAGGATTCAAGCAGCATATGCCAGTGAGAGTCATATCCCTTCTAAGCATGCATTTCTGATTCCAAACACACTGACCTAGCCTCAGAAACTAAGCATAATCAAGTATGACTGGTTCCAAACGGTCATTAAACTGAGAAGTTGAAAGAAAGCAACTCTCAACTTGGAAAAAAACTATTCTCTCTCCTTTCTCAAAAGGAGTTGTAGGGATTTCTCGAAAACCAAGATGTTATTGATCCACCGACACAATGCAGCTCTGCTCCAGCAGCACGTTCTTCAGAAGGTCCTGGTCATACACCAAAGCAGCTCAGGTATAGAGCAACCCCTTCTCTGTGCGTGTAGTAGCACAGGGATCATGGCAGAGCTCAATCCCTCTGCAGCATGCTGTCCACTAACCTCACTGTCCTTATCCCAGGGAGGTGAAATGCCTGCACTGAGCCACTCCTTCTGTGCCCTAAAAAAGGGGCTTCAAAGCAAGCTCAGAAAGCTGCAGCTGCACCGTTTCACACACACATGCCAGACTAGCAGTGGCCACAACAATGAGGAAAGACAAGGCTGGCACCACCAGCCCTCAGCCCACAGTCTCCCTCCCATCCTGCCAGCACACACCCTGTTGGGAAGGGCAAGTGGATGCTTTTGACTCAGCCAAAGAAGTGGCCTTCTTGTCACCACGGGTCAAAGTACACTGGAGAAGCTCTCCAGGAAAAGCATGCCCAGTGTGTGGGGCAACCATCCTCCAGGACTGGGAGCTGCTGGGCTCAGGGAGGTCACTGAGAGTTAATGTTTATGTCCTCTCACCTTAAAGGTTTTTTGCAAGTAATATCAAACCCCCGGAAAGAGCAAAGCTTAAACTTCATACCAAGGACAGACAGTGACTCTTAAAGCTGTTTGGTGAAAACCGCCTGAGACAAATTCCTGCAGCATCGGCCCCACCATTACTACGTGAAAGGGTCTCTGCTCACATCAAAGCCCCACACTGCAGCACCGCAGAAGTCCAGATAAACCAGAGTCGGCCAGAGTCTATGGCAGTCTAAACGTCCTGTGAATGTGCTCTGGCACTGAAAGAAATAATAAATCAAGGACCAAATCTTTCAGACAGCCTTGGTGAGGCTCTACAAAAGTCCTGTCTGGACCTCCGGTTGAGTTGATCATAACATCATACATAGGTCTGTGTAACTGTAGGAAACACTAAAATAATGTCACTCAGTGGAGATTCAGCTAGTAAGGCTGATTCTGTTCTCACCCCCTCTTCACGGGGGCTAGCCACCAGTCAGTCACTCTGCCAGTAGGAAGTAAAGGAAACTGGCAGGTTATTTTCAAAAAGTTAATTTTCCTTTAAAGTATATGTTGCGATTAAGGACAATAAACCAAACTACTACTCAAAACTCGTGTTACATTCATAGCCAAACCTCGGTCAAGCAGAATCCTTATCCCTAGGACTGCCTTTTTCTCAGTAAATCAGCAGAAAATTCGATTTTTAGTCTATCTGGTCCCTAACCAACTCCCATTTCACCCAGTCAGCCAGGCTGTCCACAGAGCTCTCCCCTAACGGCGGAGAAACCACCACCCAAAAAAAAGAGGAAAAGGGATTAATGAGTGAAGAAAATCTTTTCCCCCTTTACTTGCGGAGCAGGGCTGGAACCGGGCTCGGTGCGGAGGGCGACAGCGTCAGCTGGGAGACATCGCGGCGGCGGGACCTGGGGAGGGAGGATGCGCTGGCACAGCCGGGACAAAGTCTGGCTGTAAACGGAGCTCCGCTTCTCCTCCCGCGGGCTGGCCCAGCCCCGGCCCCACCAACAACGCTGCCTGCCCTGCCCCGGGCACGCCTCCGACGGGGCCGCACAGCAGGACCCCACTTCCCCGCCCCAGGCTCCTGCACACTCCTACAGCCGACGGCAGCTTCCCCACACGTGGGGGCCGGGCCGGGCCGCTCCGCCCGTCGGGCAGCATAGTCACACACCTGTGGATTGTGCCTCAGCCCCGCGCTTCCCGGCGCTTCGTCCGCGACCTAAGGGAGCCCACCAGGCCACCGTCCCACGGCACATATGCTCGCTTCGCCTCGCTCCTCACGGTCCCGCCCCACCGGGTGGGTGCTCAGCCCCCGTGGTGCGACGAGCCTGTAGTGACACAGGGAACATGGGGCACAGTCAAACTACGGCATGTAGGTGCCGGCACCTACCTACTGAGCAGACAGGTGGGTAGGTGAGGCCGGACGCAGAGCAACTCAGCCCCAGCCCTAGCCTCACCAGAAGACCCTCCCAGGGGGCAGGGCGCGGCCCCTTTAAAGGCGCCGGTGATGTCTCGACCCCGCGCGCCGCGCTCCCCCGGGAGCACAACAAGAGTCACGCTCCCTACAGCCTGGGCGGGGCCAGGCGGCCCCAGCCAATGAGTGGCCGCCCTGGTGCGGAGGCCACGCCCATCTCAGCGTCACGCCGCCGCTGCCCGCCTCGCCCCTCCCGGCCCGCTGCATGAGCGCGCGGCCCGCCCGGCCCGAAGATGCGGGAAGGGCTGGCGCTGCCCGGGGGCCCCGGCGC
>VWYK01044652.1:134903-149591 GCA_013399775.1 Semnornis frantzii | reverse complement strand
GTGCCCCGCCACTTCGGCGAGGAGCCCCCGCGGTCGGTGAGAGCGTGGGCGAGACAGGCGCGGGGGCAGTGACGGTGCCAGGCCGTGCTCCGCCGCGGCAGGGTGGCTGTGCCTGCCTGGGGCCACGCGTGGCGGTCACTGGGATCTACGAGGACAGAGCAGCGCTTGTCCCGGTGTCCTAGCCCCCAGTTAGTAGCTCCCAGCATCATTTACTGAGCGGATGAGGCGCCTCGCGAAGTAATTAACTTTCCTTTTGTGTCCCCCGAGCTGAGGCAGCCCGGCCGCGCTGCCCACACGTGCCCCCAGGCTGTTGCGGAGCTGACACACCGCGTTTGGTTTTGTTCCCGGCCGTTTGGCAATCCGTAGGCTTCTCTGCTCTTTTTTTTTTTTTTTTTTCCCCCTTTTCTCTCAAGGTTTGGCCTTTACAGAGGCCAAGAGGAAAAGAAACCCAGTGTTTTTGCTCTCTTTATGAGCAGCCTAAAAGACGCGCACAAAAACGTGCCCGCTTCCAGGAAGTTTAAGCCGGTGAATGCGATGAACCCGAAACCGGTCGTGTCACCGTTACGGGTGTTCAGCAGCGGTTTGTGCGGTCTGAACTTTCAGCCGCTGTCCGGCGTTGCTGTCTATTTTTAGTGGTGACATAGTGCATACAATGGAAGAATCTCGTCAGGAGCTGGGCAGCTCTGAGCAGGGCAGGGAAAAGCCCTCTAGTGGCACCGGTTCCGTTGTGCTCGGTGTCCTGGGAATGAGGAGAGCAGCGGACAGACAAACGGGGTTTAGAACGAATCTTTTTTTTTTTTTTTTTCCCCTTTGGACTAAAACGAAAACTTCAGGGTTTTCAAAAGTCGACAATAACCAGAGAAAACCCAACAAACAGCATTCACTGGGGTGTGCTGTGTAACTATCTTTTCTGATTCAAACTTTTCGGTCCCAAGTGTTCACACAGACAACTCCCTTTGTCAGTGCTATGCTCTTCCCCGTTGCAGGATCTATCTTTGTTGATTTATGGCATTGCCTTCTGAGCAACACCCTAGGAAAGCTGTGCTTGTTCCCTGATTTGTCCCTCTGCTTATTTTGTAGAATGGTGAGAACTTCTGCATTCTGGATGAGCAGAGGTTTGCCAAGGAACTGCTCCCCAAGTACTTCAAACACAATAATATCTCCAGCTTCATACGACAACTTAACATGTGTAAGCACCAGCTGTTCTTATGTGTTTTCTGCAGCTTGGCATCAATCTGAATTTCTTTAAACCAGTTGACCTGGGAGGTCTTTCGTCCCTGAGAACATGAATTCTGGTCTTGAGTTTGCTTTGCAAAAGGAAAGAACCACAGCAGAGCTTGGCTTAGTCTTTATTTTCTGTCTTCCATCTCTGAGGCCTATAAAGAGACAGCCATGAAAATATTGTTTCATCTGATGCCTAAGGCTTGGATACAGTTCACTGGGCTCCAGTGGTAATGGTGTCCTGGTTTAACCCCAGCCAGCAACTGACATCACACAGCTACTCAATCACTAACCTCCTCCTAGAATAGGTTAATTACTGAAATAAAGTGTAATGTGATAATGATAATATCAGTAATGAAAAGAAATATGACAAAAAGAGCTAAACCTGAATAAAGAGAAGTGATGCACAGTGCTGTTGCTCCCCTTCTGCTGACCAATGCCTCAGCAGCAATCAGCCCCTCTCAGCTGTCACAGGTTTATGTACTGGCTTTGACATCCTATGATATGGAATATTCCTTTGGCTAGTTGGAGCCAGCTCTCCTGGCCATGCCTCCTCCCAGCTCCTCCTGCACCTGCTCACTGGCAGAGCACAGGAAGCTGAAAATCCTTAACTTGGGATTAAGTGCTACTTAGCAACAACCAAAACATCAGGTTGTTATCAACACTATTCTCACGCTGAATCCAAACCACAGCACTGCACCAGCTACTAGGGAGCAAATTAACTCTCTCCCAGCCAAAGCAAAGACAGATGGTAAAGCAAACTTGTGTATAGCCAGAGGAAGAAAGGCCTAATCTGCACACAAGCATCTAGCATGTGAAAAAAAAAAGCCTAGGTCATGCTATTGCCTGCATTGTTGTGTTGGAGAAGGTTAGTCATGTGATGGATCAAGCTGGGCTAAGATTCTCGTTTTGTTTTCCATGCTCAACTTGCCAGCATCATGTAGCACCCATTATGTAACACGTGTAGAACATGTACAGACAAAGAAGCTGGAGTGAGGTGGTAATTCAGAGATCTGGTACAATGTGCAGGGCTGCAGCACACAGCAGGAGCAGTTGTTTCACTGCAGATAGTTTATGAGCTCTGTGGACTTAAAAACAACGCAGGGATGGCTGCCTCCTTTAGAATTTCTTTTCAGACTAAGGAGGAGGAACTCCCTACCCGGTGGCTTTGCCTGATCTCTCAAACTGATTTTGCCAGGCATGAGAGAGAAAATACTTAACCTTGTGTCAGAGAGTGAGTGCTGCTGTTTGTGTTGAGACTCCATCACTTGAGAGTCAAAACCACAACGCAAACAAACATCAGTTGCCTTGTGGCAGGGGTAAATGCTAAAATGCAAATGCCCCTATGAAGTCATACAGTGTGAGGGCTGCCTCCTTTTCCTGCTGGGCTGTCTTGGCTTTGAGTGAAGATCTCTAAAGATAGCAGCACTCTTGGGGTGAACCGGAAGTGGAATAAGTTGAGAAGTTGAGTATGCTAAAAACTTCAATGGGGGTGGGTAGAGATACAGATTGTCGACTCCATGTTGCATCTGCCCTGTGGTATTTGAAGCAGTGATGGAAATGGAGCTGCAGTGTCTTGTCTCATGGTATGGAGAAGGTACCCTGTGTGCTTTCAGCACAGGCTGAAAACTAATTTCTTTTCCTTAGGTTATTCTCTGGTGGTATGTGACAGCATTTGTTCCAATATGTAGTTTTGTTAGGTTTAAAGGCATGAAAGGGAAGGTGCACCATTGCACTGCTTCACTGGGACTGAATTTTATTCAAGCTGTCCTCATAAATTTAATTTCTACCTAACTTCTGTGATTATTTGGACATCACTTTCTTGCCTGAAGGTACTAGCTGACTTCTGCCATGCTCACTGTTGGTACAGCCTGCTGAGGTCGTTGATGGTGTGGATGTGTTCTCTAGCTGTGAAGATTGGAGCAAGTCAAATCATTTAGCACCAAAGAAAAGCAACTTTGGCTGGGTTTTGTGGTTTCTGCTCCCAGTAACTGTAATGCTGAAGGTATTTCAGTAGCCTTGGGGTTTTCTTTAGCTTTGTGTTGTAACAGTCAGCTTTGAACTGAAAGAAATGACTCTGAATACCTTTCCACAGATGGTTTCAGGAAGGTGATTGCTCTTGAGAATGGCATGATTACAGCAGAGAAAAGCTCAGTCATTGAGTTCCAGCACCCTTTCTTCAAGCAAGGGAAGGCACATTTACTGGAAAACATCAAACGCAAGGTACAGCCAGAGCATGCATTCACTTTGTTCTGAAAAGCTTATCAAGAGCATGTTTGGGGGTCTCACATGCTTTACTGCCAAAAACATCCCAGGGGAACAAAGATTGTGCATCAGGATGCAAGCCTTTGACTCCCTCTTGAATGTCAGTCTGGTACTTGGCTTAACCTCCTGGTGTCAGCTGTTGGACAAAACACACCCAGGTTTTGTTCAGCAGTGCGCTGCAGCAGGGACCACGTTCTTCAGAGCTGTCAACCTAGAGCCCTTTTTCCACATTGCAGCTTGGCATGGTCTTCAGTTCTGCCAGCAAAGCAGAGTTGGAAAGAGTTTTCGAGGTGCAGTAGGTATAAGGAAACACATTCCCATCTGGTGCTCATGAGGAGTGGTCACTTGATTTGGGCAAGCTTGGATAAATTTTGTTGCTCCCACAATGTAGCCACCAAACTACATCTTCATTAGTGGTTTCCAGTTTTCTTTTGTACATCCAGGCCTTGCCTGACCTGTTTCTCCACAGATAATTTATCCTCTATTGGCGCATTACAGCCCATAATATCCTGTCTGCCAGAGGAAGAGGTTATCATGATACGTCATGTTGACACCTGAGCTGCAGAATCTCTTTAGGACGTCGTAATGTGGTGGCTACATTGCCCAAGTTAATAAAACACAGGGTAGGCTGGAGAGGCACAATTGTGTTTTGATTGATTCTTCACTGAGCTGTGTCTTCTCAGAATCAGAATTGATTAGACCAGAGCCATGCTTTTGTCTCTCTGACTCGGGCCTGTGCTCCTCCCTGCTGCTGTCATCACCAGCCAGTCCTGGCACGCTGGCCTGGCTGCTGTGCTGGGGCAGTCAGGGTGATGTTACATATGGCACTGCATGTCCCAGGAGTCTTGTGCTGGGTGGAGTGCCCTAGATGGAAAGACAAAAGCTCATAGAGTGCCAATGATGCTCATATGGCAGTGTTGAAGGGGCTGGTGAAACGACCTTTGTGTTGCACAGGAAATGTGGGTAATTTTTTGCAGAAGCATTTCTTGGTTTTTCTTGCTCTTTTACCATCTGGAATGGAGTTAAACTTTCAGTACTTGCCACAAACTGCACTTCAAGTCTCTAAGAGGAATGCAGATTTGAATGCAAGACTTCACACAGTCATAGAACGGTTTGGTGGGAAGGGACCTTTAAAGGTCATCTAGTCCAACCTCCCTGTAGTGCTCCAGGGTAGAAGGGGCCTAGTGCTTATCTGGTATGACTCCACTTGGTCCATTTATGTTCAGTATTTGGCTAAAGGATTTTTCAAATGATGCTCACAAAACCTGGGCCTGTCATTCAGATGTGTGATGCACCAGATCTGTCTCACAGTCCTGCATTGCGTGTTAGCCACCAAAGCCACCACCCAAGATTGCTGCTGAAGGAATCAAGATTTTCAATGTGCAAGTGCAGGGTGGAGAGTGAACTTTTTACTTTCTAATGACTCTTCCACCATCATTTGAAGAGGTGGCCTTCAAGGATTCTGCTCTGGGCAAAAGAGCAGTTTGGGCTTTGACTTTCTGGAGACAAGCCTCTATTGTTTTAGAATGTCACTGAAGAGAGAGGTAATGGGAGAAACATCAATATGAGGATCTTCTAGTGGTGTGAGATGAATTTTCCAATGGAGTAGGATGCACTGAATTTGACACCTTTCCCCCAGTAACTTCACAGAAAGTTGTTACTCTTGTGATGGCAGATATATGCACACCCAGAAGGAATATAATCAGCTTGTTCTTGCTCCACTATCAGTTCTGTGTTTTGCTTTTGGCTGGTCTCTTGCTCCCTGACACTAGAGGGCAAACTGCCACTTGACCTGTCAGAGAACCTCCCAGGGAAGGCCATGTTCAGTCAGTGGTAGTTTTTTGTCATGAATGAGGATGGTGAATCTCCTGTGCACAGTAGTGTTCTCATGTTTGACTGGCATCTTGTGTTGCTGTGTACAGTGCAGGCTGTCCTAGGGACTCCCATCTGCAGCAGTCACCATGATTTGTGACATAAGAGTCATGGTCTTACCCAGTCTCCTTAATAGGATTCATCCTTGTTCTTCTACAGACTACAGACTGGGGTCTGCAAGGCACTGTTTGTATTAAATCATGTCTAACTTGGTCCTGGTTTAGGTGTCTGCAGTAAGAACTGAGGATCTCAAGGTCTGCACGGAGGATTTGCACAAAGTACTCTCTGAAGTCCAAGAAATGAGAGAGCAGCAGAACAACATGGATGTCAGACTGGCTAACATGAAGAGGTAGACTCCATGTGTTTCAGAGGCACCTGTGCATTGAGTGTTGCTTATACCTAACAGAGCTTGACTCTAAATGTGGGTTCATTTCAGCTGCAAACAGGTGAAGCTATATTTTTTTTTTCCTAAGACTTCTCAATCCACTCCACACAACCTTCTGAGTCTCAAGTCTGTCTTTATAATTCAATTACAGACCAGAGAGTAAGACTAGGAGTTTGTTGACTATCTTGAGATTTCTTTTTGGTTGCCATCACCTGCAATAGTTTTTCAGGAATATCAAAGCATTTTCTTTTCTAAACACAGCACAGGGTTAGATGTAGTGAGGGAGAAGTAGTCTTTGGGTTTCTTTCTAATTGGAAGTGGACTTTGCATGTCCTCATCTCTGATCCCTCAGATCCTTTATGTGTAGGCACTGGTAATAAGTTCAAGTCATTGTTATGCAGGCAGGTGTTGACCAGAATCAGGAGATAGCTTAACTCCACTCCTTCTGTTTCTTAAAACAAAGAAAATCCCCCACCTTCAGAAACAAACTTTGAAATCTGTTCTGAGATGGCCTGTTTCAAAACACCAAGACTTTATTCCAAAGCTTTGAGGGAGTATCTCAGATCGAGATGATTGGATGAGACTGTCTTTGTTAGTGAGTGGTTGGTCCTGCCTGATGGCAAATGGAGTTCATTTAACCCAGAGTTCAGGCTAGTGGCTCAGTTTGCACTTACAGAAGGAATGTTGCCATTGGTCCTGTAAGGTACTGTGAAAGTTTGAAAGCTGTAAAACTAAAGCATTATCAAGTAAACTCTGTTCATCCTCTGTCTTCTGATTTATTCTGCATTGCAGAGAAAATAAGGCCCTGTGGAAAGAAGTGGCAGTTCTAAGGCAGAAGCACAGTCAACAACAGAAGCTGCTGTCTAAGGTACCATTGCAGCATCTTCAGTGCTACCATCCTTACTCCTGCCTCTGCGATACTTGCTGGCATTCTTTGCTTATGTAGAATGACAAATGACACAGAGCTGAACAGGCTATATTAATACAGCATAATGTTCACAGTTCCTGAGTCTCACAGAAGTAGCACAGCAAAGAACCACGAGCAGAACACAGGAATGAAGTGGTAGTGAAAAGGATTTCAGTGTGTTTGAAACCTCAGTGAATCTCATTTGGAGAGAAAGGGGTAAATCGAGCTGGCCTGGGGTAAACTTTGGGCTGGAGGCAGTGCATGGTCACAGGAGCCTAAAAAGAGAGATTGCAGGCACATGGAATGCAGTCTGTGAAAGATCTTGGACCAAGACAGACTTAGACCATTCAAGAAAATCATCTTGGAACCCAGAAACTGTAGGAGCTTCTGCACTCGAACAAATTTTCTCTGTTTCATGCCTTGACTGTTTGTGGTCTGGAATCCTCTGGTGACTTAATGGTGTTACATTACTTCAAAAACCAACAACTGTCCAGGTGGAATAATTTTTCAATGCCCTTTGTAGCTATCATTTTGTTTTCTAAGACATGAACACAAATGGATTTTTAATTTGCCTGTTAATTTCAATCACAGAATTCTGTAGTGAAGTCTGAATGAATGATTTAGAATTGCTGTGCTGACCGCTTGGTTTTGGTTTCTTTGTTTTTCCTTTTTAGATTCTTCAATTTATACTGAGTTTGATGCGAGGAAATTATATTGTTGGGGTCAAAAGAAAAAGGTAATTGCTGGATAGGTCACCAGTCAGTGTCAGATGTGAATTACAGGGATAAATCAGCTTCCAAAGGCAAGATACTTTTAAAGTGTATGGAAAATGTTTTTATCACTGGTGTATTTGAACTTGACAAAGCTGCTGCAAGTTGAATAAAGAATAAAGTAAAGATTATCACTAAAAACATGGCTGGGAAGAGACTGTTCTGCACAGTTTAAATTGCAAAGGCCACCTGAAATAGCAGAAGGCAGCTCAGAATGTCCAAATGTGACTGGCTTGCTCAAATCAAAGAGCATGCTTAGCGTGCAGCCCGTCTGGAGTACACTAAAACAAGTTCCAAGCACCAGGTTCCTTAAAAGTGGAAGAGTGATCTTGCCACTGCAGCACACATTTGGCTTTGCTACAGCCTTTTACTGGGGATTTGTTTGCTAAAACTGTGTTCTGTCTCAGGTCTCTGACAGATGCTGCAGGTGCTTCTCCTTCCAAGTACAGTCGGCAGTATGTTCGGATTCCTGTGGAGAGCGGCCAGGCAGTAAGTCACATCCTCCCCAGGGACTGGGCAGGGTACAGGCATCTCCTCTGGAGACAGACTGGAGACCTGGGGCTGTTTAGTCCTGAGAAGAGAAAGCTGAGAGGGAATCTTACTAAATACTCAAGGGCTGGGTGTGAAGATGAAGGTGATGGGCTCTTCTTTGATGGTGCCCAGTGATAGGACAGGTGCAAGCTAGAACACAGGAGGTTCCACCTCAACACAAGGAGATGCTTTGTGATGAGGGTGACAGAGCACTGGAACAGGCTGCCTAGAGAGGTGTGGAGTCTCCTTCTCTGGAGGCATTGAAAACCCACCTGCATGTGTTCCTGTGTGACCTGCCCTAGGTGATCCTGCTTTGTCCATTGGAGTTGGTCTTGACCTCTGGAGGTCACTTCAAACCCTCAACACTCTGTGTTTCTTTCTTACAACTATTAATACCCTAATCTTAGATGCACTCTAGTTCTGAATGGGCACCTTTAAAGTCTGTAAAATCCCATCAGTTGGTGCCACGACTCAAATGTGAGCAGAAAAGAGAAGCTACCAGAAAAAAAAAATGCAGCTTGCCATCAAACAAGGCAGGCCCTTTGGGTTACTCATTCTGTTTGCCTACCCTGCAGATGGCTTTTTCTGAACATAATGCAGATGATGAGGATGGGAATGGTTCAGGTCTCATCATCCGAGATATCACAGACACGCTGGAAAACGCCACTGATGGGCTCCTTGCTGTGGCACACACGAGTGGCAAAGCCAGGTGGGTTTAAAGGGTGGGAAATAGTTATGCTAACATGAGTCATCCATCTGAACTCAGCCTCTCTGAATTTTCACTCTCTTTGAACACCTCTCCCTGGAGGTGTTCAAGGCTAAGTTGGATGAGGCTTTGAGCAACCGGTTCTAGTGGGAGGTGTCCCTGCCTATGGTGGGGGGTTGGAACTGGATGATCTTTGACATCTCTTCCAACCTAAACCATTCTATGTGCATTAACAGGCCTGTGTGTAGACTGCCTTTTTACAGCATGTAGCATTGGTTGTGATCAAAGCTTTTTAAGAGCTCCTGTCCCTTCAGCAGTGCCTGAAGGCTTGGCAAGCTGATTGGCACTGCAGGTGTCATTTTCTGAGACACACTTAACTTTTCCACTGGGCAGGGACCTGAATGTATATGTAGTTACTAAGAAACAGTCCAAAATGCATGGAGATCACTCATAAACCAACCAAGGTGGTGCTGAAGCTAGGCATAAAATCACTTACTCTGGCTAATAGTGTGCCTAAGCAGTGCTGAAGGGAAGGTGTTCTTTTGTATGGCCCCAGGTTCTTGTGCAAATCCATTTTAGTTGTTAACATAGGCATAAAATCACTTACTCTGGCTAATATTGTGCCTAAGCAGTGCTGAAGGGAAGGTGTTCTTTTGTGTGGCACCAGGTTCTTGTGCAAATCCATTTTAGTTGTTAACATAGGCATAAAATCACTAACTCTGGCTAATGTTGTGCCTAAGCAGTGCTGAAGGGAAGGTGTTCTTTTGTGTGGCACCAGGTTCTTGTGCAAATCCATTTTAGTTGTTAACATAGGCATAAAATCACTTACTCTGGCTAATGTTGTGCCTAAGCAGTGCTGAGGGAAGGTGTTCTTTTGTGTGGCCCCAGGTTCTTGTGCAAATCCATTTTAGTTGTTAACATCCAGAGTGAAATATGGGCCAGTTTGTAATCTTCTTTCCAAAGACACAGTGTGGGGAGTTGCCCTGCTACAGAATTTCTGCACAGTATGTGGCTGCTTTTGGCCCTGAGATATGCAATCTGTATAAACTGTAATAAAAGGTTCTTCATGTGCCTTTAGGAAGGGGCTTTTCTTCTTTTCCTAAAGACCAGTTTGTGGTTTGAGCACCTTGACTGGCTTGACCTTATTCTGTATTATTGGAGATGCTAAACTTGCCATGAGTAGCAGTAGAGTTGATGACTTCTGTGTGTTGTTTCTCTTTGTGCTATAGAGAGACGCAGGCAGCTCTGGATCCTGGCTTACCTCTTTGTCAAGTATCACAGCTAAACGAGTTACATTGTGCAGAACCCATCCCACCAGTTCATATAAATGATGTCAGTAAATCCAGTGAAGCAGGAAATGCTGCTGTGGAGCTCCATACTGCACAGCCTAATGCTCCAGAAGACCCTGTGTCAGTGATTGACTCCATCTTGAATGAGAACAGCTCTGCAAACCAAAATGATCCTCTACTGGACAGGTATGAACTTGTTTCTGGAAGCTGTTGTGCTGTTGCCATCTTGTGGGAGCTTGTCAAAGTTTTGGAGGGTGTGTTTAGCAGAACATAGTGAATTTAGCTTTTTTTGGTACTGATTTCCCAGAGTTCCCAGCCCTGCCTTGTCCCCTGAGCCTTAGCAGTGCCATCATTTGTGTGACTGCAAGGTCACACGGTGGATGAGGGAACAAACCTTAGTTCATTCTCCTGACAGCTCTTCTGCTGTGGTTACCTTCAGGTAGGAAGTCCCAAGGTGATGTGTCAGAGCACTCAGTGCAATCTGAAGGTTCTGAGTCATGGAATGATAGAATGGTTTAGGTTGGAAGGGGCCTTAAAGATCACCTAGTCCAACTCCTCTGCCATGGACAGGAGCACTGTCCACTATACCAGGTTGTTCAAAACCCCATCCAGCCTCATCTCAAACACTAACAGGAGTGGAATATCCACCACCTCTCTGGACAACCTGTTCTAGTGCCTCACCACCCTCACAGTCAAGAGCTTCTTCCTTGGATCTAATCTTAGAGCTTGCAGCAGAGAGCAGAGTTCAGTGCTGAAACCATGTATGCACATTCCTTTCCACATCATTGACTGTCCTCTCCTGCCTGCTGTCCTTGGAAAGGTCTGGAGAGGGACTGTTTGCAAAGGCCTGTAGTGATAGGATGAGGGACAATGGTTTGAAACAAGAGAAGGAGATTTAGATTGGATCTTAGGAACAAGTTCCTTACAATGAGGGTGGTGGAACCCTGCCACAGGTTGCCCAGGGAAGGTAGTTCAGGCCCCATTCCTGGAGAGGCTCAAGGTCAGGCTCAACAAGGCTCTGAGCAACCTGCTCTAGCAGAGGATGTCCCTGCTGACTGCAGGGGTGTTGGATTAGATGACCTTTGGAGGTCTCTTCCAACCCAAACCATTCTATGATAGTTCAGAACAGGGGAGTGTTTCCTCAGATCCAGGTTTATTTCCAGCCCTTTGCTTATCATTTATTCTCCCTAGGACATCAAACCTTAATTTAAGCAGACATTGGTTTGTAGTCTGGGATCTGAGACCCTTCAAAAGATAATAAAATGTAGGAGGAAGTGAGTATGGAAGTAGGAGCTGGATTTTGCTATGATAACTGTTCAGCTTTCCTTGTACCTGTCCTCCAAAGAGCTGGACCATGAAACATGGCACAAGATTGTGGTTTCAGTCATTGACAATGAGCTGTTCTGGTCCAGCTTTCACCTTGCCCTGCAGCAGTAATAACTGAGAGGTTAGCAGATGATGTCTGAAAGTTCTTTCTGCTTCATGGTGCAGTAGAAGGCCTGTGATGGTTTGGGAGTTATCTGTGTTTATGTGCTTAGTTTTATCCATCTCAGCAGGCCTATGAGTGAAGTAGACATCACCACTGTTTCCTTTTCACAGCCTATAATATAATTTTCTCTACTAAAATATCCCAGTTAGCCTCAAACCAGCACAATGCCCTAACTGCTGCCATTTCTGACAGTCCTGAATGGTTTTGTCTTTTTTAGAGAAGAAATTCAGGATTTTCTCAACTGCATTGATGCCAGCCTTGAGGAGCTGCAAGCAATGCTGTCTGGGAAGCAGTACAGCTTTGGTTCTGAAGCTTTCAGTGATGTGAGTGTCTCTTCACTTTCTCTGCTTTCTGAAAAATAACCAGTTTAGGTTGTATCATGAAATTGCACTGCTTTGTTCCATCTTCTAATGGGCCAGAGGGGGAAATCCTGAAAAGCAAACAGTTGTGGAACAATACAGAGTCAGCATAGGAGTCTAACTGTAGAAAATAACATGGAGAGCCTCAGTTCATCTAGTGTTTGTATGATCTATAACTGAAGGGGAAGAAGGAGGAAATAATTGGGCTCACTTCTCAAGCCTTTGTCAGATATGATCACATCTTGACTGTGTGTTTGATTATGCTTCGTGACATAGAATGCAACTCAGCCACCAACCTGGAATCACTTGCAAGTGCAGTATCCTTCTGTCACCTGTTTAATGTCACAGGTTGAAAATGCATAGCTCTAAGGCAGCTTCCCTGAGCTGCAGTGAGTGGAGTGATGTGCTGGGGAGCTTTCTGAGCATATTTTTATGAAGAGCATTATTATCTTGACATACAGTCTGGTTTTATTTTCAGCCATTTAATCCTGAGCTGCCAGCCCTGGATATGAACTTAATGGAAACCTCTCCTGGTATGGAAAATGTAAGAGTGAGAGTTGCTTCTGTATTGGGGAGGGTTAATATAATGCTGAGAGCTTTTGACTGATGCAGCTTGAGGGCAGGGACTGGATTGATAGCCCAGGCTGAAAATGCCATTTTATCTAGTCCTGCTGACTTAATGTTTCCAGTTATTACTGTTGGCATTGAAGTGGGTTCTCTAGATCATTTCAAGTCTTATGTTCCTCCATACACTCAGTGAATTCATGTTTAGCAGTGTTATTCCAACAAACCAGGCTGTAATAATTCTTCTGCTTTGGAAGATAAAGTGTTTTCTAGTCAGAAGCCTGCTTGGCTTTAAGTTGTCTCTATTTCACCATGCTGCTTTCCAAAAGCTCCTGTTTGCCACAAGTGCCACAATGGTCAGCTGTTTTAGTTTCTCTTCCCTCCTCCTTTCTCCTCTAAGCTGTTAATCAGTCAATGGAGGCATTGATTTTGTGGTGGTGGTTGTTTGCTCTGTCTTAGTCTATCCATTTTCTTTCAGATTTCAGACTTGGCAGAGAGCAGTGAAGATCTGGGAGCCGGCGAGAGAGAAACAGCAGGAAGCAAAGGTGGGCAAGAAGGAACACTGAAAGCTGTGAAAAACTCCTCCAAAACTGTGTATTGAATTGGAATTTTTGTAGCCTGTAATATGGTTTATCCTCTCCTGTGGTCTGGGCTTAAAATGCTCCTGAAGACTGGAATGTTCCTCTGATCTCGATGCAGCTGTGCCTCAATCCTTGGAGGCCTGATCTTATGCCCCATTTTGGTGTTAACTGTTTCCCTTTGCTTATGTGTGACAGAGTGCCACAATAGGGAGCAGAACTGCAAATGTCCTTGTGGAAGTGTCTCCTGCCTGGGCTATGACCTCCCCCAAATGCAGTGCCACTCATTTTACCACTTCAGTGCTGCCATTGCATGCTGTATGTGTTTAGGGGCTTGGAGCGTGCTTCAGGTGTTGATCTTTACAGCCACAGGAGCCTTGGCTCCCCTGGTGCAGCTGTGGATGTAGTCTGTCAGAGCTCAGCTGTGTGGTTTTCTTTAATCAACCAGGTTTTGAAGCAGCTTCTGCAGTTTTCCTTATCTTGAGTAAGAGCCTTCCCTTATGTGACACAGGAGCCTGGAGTTTAAACTGTCTGTTTTCCCTCAGATATGCAGCTGATACAGTACAGGGCCAATCCTCTGCTTTCATTATTTGAAGAGCTACCTTCCAGTGAAGCTGCAGGGAAGACAGAGGATCCAAAAGACCTTCTGCTGCCCACTCTGGAGGAAAAACCTGCTCTTCCTGCTCCCTCAGGGAGCGGAACTGACTTGCCACTAGCAGCTCCAGCCAGCCAGGCTGAGCCTCTGGATGCTCTGGGAATGGGTGATCCACCTCTGCTCTCAGAAGATGGGAATGGAGAGTATAAACTCTTCCCACTCTTGCTCCTCAGTCCTGTTGCTAATTTCATAGAAGAGGCCTCTGAGATAGAAACTTCTTGAACTCACATAAGACCTGCAGCTGGCTTAGTTGATCTGACAACGAAGAAATAGATCAGCCAGAAGTTTGACCTCTCCTCACCTACTTCCTGGGTGGTTCTGTTCTGTACAGACAAAAGCAAGTTCTCTGTCTACAGGCAAAGAGCACATCTGTAAGGAAAAAAAAAACAACAACAAAACTGCAAATGAGCTCAAACCAAGAGCTGGTGGGAGTGAAGGCAGTGGGCAGAGAACAACAACCTCTCTGTAGACCATACCACAGCATATTCCTTAACTTTTTAATCCAATATCCTTATTGCAAGAGGAAATCTGTTTGTATCCTGTTTGTAAACTTTGCCTGGTGTTTTGGTTTTCGTTCGTGTTTGGGTTTATTTTTTTTATTAGCTGAATAGTTCTGTGGCATATTGTATTTTAAACATGAGTTGTACTCTTTCTGAGAGGCCATTTCAGTAAGTGGCTTGTCTGGAATGAAGGTTGGTTGGTTGGGTTTTGGTTTTTTTTTAAGTGGTTTGGTTTTTTTTTTTTTTTTATTTGGGATATTTTGATAGTTTGTGGCTGCAATTGTTTGCATCTGCTTAGATCACTTCCGTATTCCTAGATTTGCTGCTAGGTACAGGGAACATTTTTCCTATGGAAAATGACATTTTAACTGTGGACTATTACTTTTTAACATGCTAAGCCACCTCCATTGCCACGGGCTGTAGGTGTTGTGGTAGGAAGTGCTTCGCCACCCTGCGTAACGCTGGTTTCTCATGCACATTGCATGGCGGTTCTTGGGTAACTCACACTTAGCTCACAGGTCTGTGTCCTCAGATGCTGAGTAGAAGTGATTCACATCTCACCAAGTACAGCAGCTGCCCTTCAAGTTAGAGAGGCAG
>VWYK01044652.1:64323-130787 GCA_013399775.1 Semnornis frantzii | reverse complement strand
TGGAGGGGGATTAGAAGAAGAGTGGTTAATGGAGTTATTCAACAGAGAGGAGAAGCCAGAGCTGCTAGCCCAAGACCCAAGCAGCAAGCAAGTCCCTCGTGACCCAGACTGCCAGCTCAAGAGACTCTCTTCTTTGTTTTGGTTTTCTTATACCTAAACATTGCAGCAAGCCTATGAGTGAAGTAGACATTGCCATGGTTTTACCTTCACAGCCTACAGTATAATTTTCTCTCTATTAAAAATATTCCAATTAGCTCAAACCAGCACAGACTGGATGTGTAATGGGCTTGTGGTGTCCATGAGCACAGTTGCTTCACCATAGCAATGCAAATTTCCGCCTTCCTCCTCCTCCTCCAGCATCAACATGCGCTGCTGCTGCTTCTACTCGGGCTTGGTGTCTGGTATCACGGAAGGAAGAGTTGCTTCTCCTGGACTTCCATGTGCTGAGCACACAGAACACACCCAGGCGTGGCAAGCACTGTGACAAAGTGAGAAATGCCCTTCACATGCTCCTGTTGTAACTATTTTTCAGACCAGCCCTCCCCACCCAGACCACATCGGCCTAGCCACCAGGATTTATCTCGCCTTGCTGTGCACTCACTAACACAGAGCTTTCCAGAAGATGAGAAATACTTTGATCTGTTTACCCTGAACCTCATCCAGTCCATGCTCAGTCTGCTTTGCTCTCTCCCAAACCCAATATTGTCCTTTTGAAAAGTGCTCTCCCACTACCACAGTGCTATCAAAGTACTATCACAGTGCCCCAAAGCAGAAGCAAGAGATTGCTACCAAGGATCACCTTAGCATACAGGTATTTGTGCCTGCATCACAGCAAGGAGATGAGATTTCCCCTGCCACTGCCCACCCCACCAAAAACAAAAAAAAACAAACCACAAACAAAACATAAATAAATATATACACAGCTTTGCTTTTTTTTCAGGCAGTTTGAGTTACACCTTCTTGCTCAGCCCATACCCTGCTAGTGGTGGGTTCCAGTCTGAGTTACTTGGAGTCGGTTTATGCTTCTGTCCAGCTGCTGTGTTCCCCAGGAAGAAGTTTCACTAATTTGAACTTAACAGGTTCTCTTCTCTTCCTCTTTTTTTTTTTTTTTTTTGAACTGAGAAGTATGTGACTACTGCAAGCCACACAAGCTTTCCCTGCTTCTCCCCATCCCAATGATTGCAGATTGGAGGTGCACCTCACGGGAAAACTTCTGAGCAAGGAGGACAGGGCTAGAGGGGAGGAGCATGTCCAGACCCAACATCTCTTGGATCTCTGTCAACCTTCTCAGCTTTACCAAGCTGGTTATTTTCAGAAGCATTAGACATTAAGCTGATTAGATGTCTTCTCTAACTACAGGTGTGGCTGCAAATATAGCAGGTGGTTAAAAAAATCAGTTGAGCAGATGATTCTCTAGGCTGTGGCTGATAAATAACCACCAGGATATAAAGAATTTCTAAGCAAATAATGGCATGAAAGTTATGTGTAGTAAAATCGCCAGCTTCAGGGAAGTAGGATGTTATAGCATGGAAAGAAACCAAATTCAACTCCCATGATTAGATCCATGCCAATATCCCTAAAAACCCCACTTTCATATGCTTCTAATCCCCGTCGTTTTGCAGAATGAAGGGTCAGTTACTCTGAGGCAAGAAAACCTGTGGCAGACACCTGGAAAGGGAAGGAACAAGATAACATCAGGGCTCCCAGCAACTGTATACACGAATCTCCTGGTTTCGGTGTTAAATTACACAACTTCATGGAGCTGCTAACAAAGGACAGTGTAGGTGGAGCTGTCTTTAAGCCATATATAAACTTAAAAGAAACATTTTTCCCCCCGCATTGCTACCCCTTCAACACCAGGCAGGCAGCACCAATCGCTCCCCTATCCTGTGCTGCACACCTCTACAGACACAAAAGTTGTCACACCATCGTTAAAAGGAGGTTGTACTTCAGAACGTGGGCCTGGATTTCACTGACTGTGTTTGCTTGTTCTGGTTACTTGCATTTGGGGGTTGCACGTTGAGTTTGGATGCAGCGGTAGCAAAGTGCTCACATTGATTCAGCTGAGTGTGATGGATCAGAAGAGATTCCTGTCGGCAGAGCATAAGAAAAACAAAGGGCAGGAAAAGGCAGGTGAACTCTCTTGAAGATAATGTTTCAGGAGAGAGCAGATACTTCCCCTCAATTACTTAATAACACAGATTAACTGTAACCAATGTTACTCTTAATTAAAATAGCACATCTCATTTTCCCCTCTCTAGAGGTAGAGATGTTTACCTGTTCCCAAAGCAGCCTGCAGAGGAGTGCAGGTATATACAGCTTTAACCCAAGGTTTTAATTAAGAGCAATTAATCAATTCAGCCAAGCAGCTAAATTGGTGTGTGAGCAAAGGTGATTGGCCTGTGTGAAAGGGTGGGATGGTCACACCGGGGGTTTGCAGCTCTTGGATGTGCCTAAGCTTCCCACCTCTGAACTTGGGATATAATGATATAGAATAGGTTAGTGCAGTTGGAAGGGGCCTACAATGATTGCCTGGCTCACCCTGGAAAAGTGAAGGTTTAGGATGCCTTGTGAATCTTTTAAATGCAGTGGTGAGCTTCACAGGAAAACTGGTAAGCAAATGAAGAGTAAGAACCTTGCTTGTTCAGCTCCTTACGAGAACTCTCTGAGACCTTCTCGTATGTGCCATGTTAAAGCTTAACTTTTAGAAAGCAATGCAAGGAGGAGAAGAAGAAGCAATAGGTGCTTAGGAGGAAAAAAGAAACAAAAGGAACTTATTAAAAATTCAACTTTAAAAGAGGAAATTATTCTACTCAGTGAGAAACACGAAACAGAGGAAAGATAACCTTAAACTTTCCTCTTTTCACCCTTTCTTAGGACTTCTGTTCTGCCCACACCTCTGACCATCATCACCAAAGCACTTTTTTTTTTTCTGAAAAAGAGGAAGGAAAAAGCATCAGCAACTGTGCTGGGTTCCTAACTTACAAAGTGAGTGGAGAAAGGGAAGTGTTCCTGATTTATCTCCTGGTTTGGAGAGAGAAAGGAGGTCTGCTCTACTCTAGAGAGAAAGGCTTCAGCTCTGGGAAGGATGCGAACGCTGGCGAGAGCAGTGGTGCTCTTGAGCCCTTTTCTCTTCTGCAACGGTGAGTCTATGGAGAGGTCTCCTGCTTGGGGCAGTTTCTCCCTTAGCACTGATGTGCCTGTGTGTATTTGTTCAGGGTGGTTCTGTTTTAGGAATAGAAATAGGACTAAAAGACCAATGTCTTGCATGCCGATTTCAATCTTGTGGCAGCCAAGGGCAGTGGAGTGTGAAGGCTGCAGAAACGCTGCCCACATATTTCAATTGCTAAGATCCTGTTTACATTGTGATGGTGATTTCACCATGACAGCAGCTCGGCATGAAGGGTCTGCTTAGGTTTTGCATTCCCAGGACAGGAGAGGTGTGAAAACTAGGAGAAAAGGGTAAGGGAATGTTTATGAAAAGGAAATGCTTATGGAAGCACAGGTTCAGCCCTAGGAGTGACAAGTTGTACTGAGACAAAGACAACCGAGTGCATTTGTATTGGAAGATTACTTTGATCAGTTGCTTGCCTTGCTTGAACTCAGCTCAGTCTGCAAAAAACAGAACAGATAGGCAGTGGAGAGCACTCTGAAAGCAGTGGTTTGCTGATGATGTGTGGTGCTTTCCAGGAATGAGAGTGTCAGGTGGTGGGAGCAGCTGTGTGACTCAGGCCTAAGGTAGACACCTTCCTCAGCTCTAACTGTCCACTAATTCTTGTCCTGTGCTCTGCCTGGTGCTCTTCTGCCTTCAGGTGAGCACCAGGCAGAGCATGAAAGGCAAACCCCACGTGGTAGCATCCGTGTTCCTCAAGTGCCTTTTTGTTAACCCAGCTCTCCCCACCTACCCTGGTTGCCTGTGCTTCTGATTTTGTGGATCCCTCTCTGCTGCTTCATCACCCAGGAACTGCCTTCACCACGACTGCTTTTATTTTAACTTTTTTTCTCTGTTCTTCCTGCAGCTTTTCTGGACCTGGCTGGCCCCAGTGTGGTCAAAGGTGTATGGAAGGGATCTGCCACCTTGCCATGTGCCTATGTGCCCGTGAAGGACTTTGTGCAGGAAACACTCACGTGGACTGTGGTACACGACCAGAGCTCCGGCGCTCTTTTTCGGAGGGATGGTTCTGGAGACTACATCCTCCTGTCTGAGTATAGGGACAGGGTCAGTGTCCCGAAGGACGCCCCAGGGAATGTGTCTCTCCACATCCTGAAGCTGGGGATGTCTGACAGGGGAAGCTACACTTGCCAGGTCACCTGGAGAGCGAGCAACAACAGCCTGATAGCAAGAGAGATCACCACTAAAGTGGAGGTTTTTAAAGGTAAACCCAAGGAGAGAGCTGGGTGGGAGTGGAAAGCTTGGCTCAGGAAGGCTTTCAGGAATTCAATAGAGCAGGTGGGCAGCAGCCAACCACTTCTGATGCGGGAGCATTTTGCTGAGCAGTGTCAGCCTCAGGTGAGAAACGGCAAACAGGTCAGAGAGAGGCATTTGCCCACAATACTGCACCTGCAGTCTAGGGCTGGGGGAGGATTTGTGGCCTCTCACTTTTCCCTGGTTCTACCTCTGTCTGATGGCCCAGTGTCTCCAAGGGACAGGGACCAGTAGGGAAGTCCTTGGGATATTGCAGTGTTTAGCTTGACCAAACTTATCAGCATGTGCCTGATCTCCCTTTGCTTGGGCAGAAGTGATTTACAGAGGAACGGAGATGGCATCAGCAGAGCAAGCCTTCATGCAGGAGATGCAAAGGCTGGCAGAGCTGGTACAGGCACAGCAAAGCCTAGCTTAATCTGTGCAGGGTGGTGGGTCTCTTCCTCCTGGGAAAAGCCCTGAAAGCAAAAGCAAGAACTGCCATGAAGGGGAGGAGGAAGCTTCCCCATCACAACCAGGCCACATCTGCTTTGTCTTCCAGTTGCAGCAACCAAGCCCATCATCAGGGCCGGCAAGCTGGGGCTGAATGTCCCAGCAGGAGCCAGGACCAGCCTGACCTGTGAGGCCACTGGGTCCCCCCCCATCAGCTACCGCTGGTTCAGGAGCACCCCAGAGGGGAAAGGCCTGCTCCTGAGCCGCCAGGCTGAGCTGGCATGGGACAACCTGCGTCCCTCTGACTCTGGGATGTACTACTGTGAGGCAGAGAACAGGGTCGGGGCTGGAGATGTGCAGCAGAGTGATGCTGTGGAGCTGATTGTGACAACAGGTGAGTCCCCAGAACCACAGCTGGGTGGAAAACATCTAGAGTCCTTCTGGAACAGAACAGTGTTTCCCCTTCCCTTCCCTGAAAGTACAAAAGCCTTGTCCTTCTGTCCTCTGAAGCACTTCCCATCACTAAGGCTGACTTTCTGTCCTCTATTTCCTGCATTCAACTTCCCTTCCCTTCAGAGGAACTGACACTAAATATGTTTTGCCTTTAAAAACATATTTATTCCTCTTTGGGGTTTTCGAGGTTCTTGTTTGCTCTCTAATGAGGAACAAATGAGTGGTCATTCAGCAGGTGAGAAAAAAACAAGCTGGTCTTTGTTCTTCTTGATGGGCTGTGTGTGTCAGGAGCCACCCTGCACCCACCCGGCACACACCTCTGAGGTATCCAGGCTCTGCAAGATGGTACACGATGGACACTTTGGGGAAGATTGCTGCTTTCCTTGGCTGGTCATCAGAGCTGTGAAACCTGTGGTTGCAGAGCCAAGCAGAGACACCGCATGGTGATTATGGTGGATTGGATTGGGGACTTGTTGAAGGGAAGAAGCCAGAGAGTTGTGCTCAATGGGATGGAGTCTTGTTGAAGGCCTGTAACTAGTAGGGTTACACAGGGGTCAGTACTGGGACCAGTTCTGTTCAATATATTCATCAATGACCTGGATGAGGGCATGGAATGCACTGTCAGCAAGTTTGCTGATGGCACCAAACTGGGTGGAGTGGCTGCCACACCAGAAGGCTGTGCTGCCATTCAGCCCGACTTGGACAGGCTGGAGACTTGGGCAGGAAGAAATTCAACGGAATTCAACAAGGGCAAGGGTAGAGTCCTGCACTTGGGAAAGAACAACCCCGGGGATTAGTATAGGTTGGGGCCTGACCTGTTGGAAGGCAGTGAAGGGGAACAGGATCTGGGGCCCTAGTGGATGGGAGGTTGACCATNTGAGGAGAGGCTGAGTGAGCTGGGGCTGTGCTGCTGGGAGAGGAGGAGACTCTGAGGTGACCTCAGCAATGCTTATAAATATGTGCAGGGTGAGTGCCAGGAGGCTGGAGCCAGGCTCTGCTGGGGGATGCCCAATGCCAGGACAAGAGGCAGTGGGTGGAAGCTGAGGCATAGGAAGTTTCATTTAAACATGAGAAAGAATTTTTTCCCTGTGAGGGTGACAGAACCCTGGAACAGGCTGCCTGGGGTGTTGTGGAGTCTCCCTCTCTGGAGACACTCAAACCTGCCTGGATGTGTTCCTATGTGATCTGGTGTGGGAGATCCTGCTCTGGCAGGGGGGTTGGACTGGATGAGCTTTGGAGGTCCCTTCCAACCCCTGACATTGTGACCTTCGAAAGAGCCTGATGAGTTCCCAGTGGAGTGAAGACTTGGGTTCAATGTGTTATTTCTCATGGCAGCTGCACCTGAGAGCATACAGCAAAGGATCAGGAATGAATGATGGTCATGCTTATTAATGCCAATAGCTGATATTCCTCAGCCTGTCCTCTGGATGGTGGCTGGCTCCTCAGGGTCTTATCCCACTAGTGGAAAAGTTCTACACCGAAGCAGCATCACAAACATGTTTGTGCTCTTGTGTTTCTCTCATTTCACCTTGCAGATCCAACCACAACACCAGTGCCTTTTCCAGGGGATGTGAGAACAGCAGGGACACACCACCCAGCCACAGGTCAGGTAGCAGCAGTTACAGCTGGTGGAAAGGATGAGGGTCAGGGGGAGGGTTTGACACCCGTGTTCAGCAGTGGGCTTTGTTCCTGGGAAATGTGATATAGACAAGATTGTATTTTAGTCCTTGCATCTCAGCTTTTAACTCACTTTTTTCAGAGCACAGAACATCTTCCTTTCCTCTGCCTCCTTACTCTTGAGGAGGCTGTGTCTCTGCGTAAAAAAAAAAAAACAAACCTCTGTGGCTGTTCTATGTCTGCTTCAATGCCATTTCCTAACTTGCAGATCATGTAGTTTGCCCTGGGTTCTGTTCCTTTTTTTTTTAAAGGGCATTTTTGCTACTTTTCTGATCCTGAACAAAAGCTGCTGCAGTGGAAGGCAGGGATAGAATCTCTAGTGGCAGACATGGGTGATGCAAAAGCTGTTTCGGACCTGACTGGAAACAGTCTGCCCTGCCTAGACAGTTCCAGTTTGGTTTTGTGGGATGTGGAAATTCAAACCTGGGCTCAAGTAGATGTGCTTAGGGAAACTTTAGGGGTTAAGTTTCCTCTGAATTTTAAATGCCCACCAGTCACAGAGCAGGCTTTAGGGAACAGCAGCTGAGGGAAGATGTAGATGATTGTAGATTATTCTTACAGAGAAAAAACAAACAGAGTTGGTGTTCAGAGATACCTCAGCAGTCTCTTGGACTCCTTGGGGCTCCACCACTGTAAGAGGTGTGTGTATAGACACATCAAGTGTGTATATATGGAGCCTGTGTACACAGCACATGTAGACATTATGTATAGTGTACAGACACTATCGTGTGTGTGTATATACAAGAGTACACATACTCTGTATCTTACAGTATATAAGTAGTAGTCCTTTCTAGAGTTTGCCAGCTCTCACTGATTGTAAAGGTGATGGAGACCTCCTCTCTTGACCCTCCAGCCATAACCCTGGATCTCCTGGTGCTGAGATGAGAATCGTAAATGCATTGTGAGCCTTTAACCCTTTGTTTGTTTTTGTAGGTCTGCCCACGACAGCAGTGACCTCAGAGAACACTGTGGGGTATCCAGAAAAGAACTATACAACTCAGAGTAAGTGGAGAGCAAAACAAAGCTGAGACCTTCAGCCTCAGAAGCAGTGTTCTGCCTTTTGACTGCACATTGTATTAATGGTTGCTTTCAAAGGATCTGAATTCAGTTGCTCTGGATGGTTTTATGGGGTAAAAATAGCTTTCCCGAGTTGGTGCCTACAGAGTTGTTGGTATGTTCCCAAATCTGTGAAGGCTTCTCTGTTTGAGGGGCTTCTGCTGTATTGTTCCAGACTTCCAGAAGACTGGCCTGTCCCTCTTACTGGTCATCCTGATTGCTGTGATTTGCGGCGGTGTGCTGTTCCTTGTCATCTCCCTTATCATTTGCATTAGAAAGCCCAAAGATGGTGAGTAAAATGCCCTGGAAAGCTTGAAGGCACTGTGCTCGCCCAGCTCGGTTTTACTTTTGAGGGGTTTTGGAGATGGGGCTGGCACTGTGCTTGCAGCTCCCGGTACCAGCTCCGGCACCTGCATCATACCGGTAGCTGGTCGAGACGAGCCCGGACCGAAATTGGTCCCAGCAGCATAGCAGGGTCAGCCAGGCACCGGCCGCAGGGGAATCCCCCTTACCGCCCCCGACCAGCGCCGGGTTGGCCCCGGGGCCACCGGCAGCGCGCACCAGAGGGCAGCCGCTGCCCGCTGTGCCCGCCCCGGCCCCGCTGCTCCACCCTGCCCTGCCACCGGCCCGGCCCCGCTCGCCCCGCCCCGACTCGGCAGCGGGGTCGCCCCTTCAGCCCCATCCCCGTCAGGGTTCCGGGGGGGATCTCGGTCTGTGCCCGGGCGCCTGAGGACGCTCTCGTCACGTCAGGCTCCACGGACACCGACCTGCGTGACGGCAACTGTGAATCAGATGCTGCGCGGGGTGTCCGGCAGCGAGTTCCCCGTGTCCGCCACGAAAACACCCGCGGGCAGCCATCGCAGCTTGCTGTTTCCCTTAACCCCAGACCCAGAGTGCTCCGATTTAATTTTGACTGATGATGATCAGGTCCAGGTAGCAAACTTGAAGAGCTCAGGGCAGTGGTGGAGTGCCCATAGAATCAACCAGGTTGGGAGAGACCTCCAAGCTCATCCAGCCCAACCTATCACCCAGCCCTACCCAATCAACCAGACCATGGCACTAAGTGCCCCATCCAGGCTTTGCTTCAACACCTCCAGGGACGGGGACTCCACCTCCCTGGGCAGCCCATTCCAATGCCAATCACTCTCTCTGGCAACAACTTCCTCCTAACATCCAGCCTAGACCTCCCCTGGCACAGCTTGAGGCTGTGTCCCCTCGTTCTGATGCTGGCTGCCTGGAGGGGTTTAAAAACGAGGTAGTTGTGGGGCTGAGGGACACAGCTCAGTGGTGACCTGGCAGTGCTGGGCTAACAGTTGGGCTCGATGATCTTAAAGGTCTCTTCCAGCCAAAATGATTCTGTGATTCTGAAGGTCATGGTTAACTCTTCACCTGGATCCACTTTTATTTAATCTCCAAATGTGGGATGTATTCACCAGATGTTTTGGTCTTCCTGTGCTGTTCCCAGGGAAATCCTGTCCAAATGCTGCCTCAGGGACCCAATTCTAACTGGCCATACTGGGCAAGGTGACAGAAAACAGGCTGGGGTTTGGGGTTTTCTATCACTGATGGCCACTGCCCATCTCCTTGTACCTTAGTGTTGTGAACTAGCTTTCTTCAGTACCATGCCACCAGCTAACAATTATTGTTGGATAGTCCTGCTGCCTTTTTTACCTTTAAAGACTCCAGAACAAGCTCTTTCTAAATTGTTATTTGTAGAATTTCTAACAGATAGGAAAATTGTGGGAACTGGGAGCTGCTAGTTTCTGCCTCTGGCCTTTTATGCCAGTTATTCTGACTACAGCTGGGATATGGGTTGTGTTCATTTCCTTGGACCAAACTGGGAACAGGAGCTACTGTCCATCTAATGTAATCTCTAAGGCTCCTATTCTTACTCTGATTTCAGAAGCTGCTTGCTCATATCAGACATGTTAGAAGTGTTTTGGTTTGGGTTTTTTTGAGAATATAAATGAAAATTGTTGACACATTTCTGGTTATTCTTTTCCAGCTCAAGTCTACGAGGTAACATTGTGAGTATAACCTTTTATCTATCCTGCTGATGATGTTTTGGGGATTGTATTAGAGCAGAAAACCCTCTACAATGCTATCAAGGTGAAGAGCCTCTTAAGCAGCATAGAAGAAGAGGTTTAAAGATGGCTCAGCAGAACATTATTTGCAGACTTTCCACACCAAGACACAATATAGGAGGAAAGGTATTTTCCTTTGTATAGGAGAACCATAAAAATGAGGCAGAGCTGTTCACTAACTCCTAAGGCCAATGAGGTTTATTGGCAGTCATCACAAGGATAAGTTGCCAGTGTTGTTTCTTTTAGGAATTCCCCTTTCAGAGACTGGATGCTCCTGGTACACAGGTTGTACTTTGATTTATTCAGAGTATGGTCTGGATTTATCTCCACCTGTCTTACATCTGTGTATATGTATCTTGCACAGAGCAGCTGTCTGGCTGTGCCATTCCAAGAAATAGGAGCAATCCATCTGTTGCCTACACACCTCTTGCTGTCTCTGAAGCTCTCCCTTTTGCTGGAGACAATGCTGCTATAGTGCATAAGGTTCTCCTGCCACCTGGTAGCAGGATTCCTTCAGAATGGTGTCATAAACCAATGGCTCAGGTTTACAGGGATTTGAATCAGACCACCAAACCCTGGTGGTTGGGAAATGCATTCTTTACTCTGGTTGCAACTCTTCCTTCTTACTGTGTTTTGATTTTAGCTATAACTCAAAATCAACAGCTTCATTAAGACTTGAAAGCACAGCTGTTTATGAGGAGCCTATCACCTCCAGTGAAAACAACTACGTGATGGAGCCCACAGAAAACAAATCTAAAGAAACAAACCTGGAAAAGAATGAACATGACTGTGCTGGAAACACCCAGGAATCTGAATATGAAGTAGGGGAGACTGTATGAGAACCAACAGTGTTGTGCAGGTAGCAGTCCTGAAAAGTGCCTTCACCCAGGCACTTTCACCTTCCTATTCACCTTTGCCTCTGAAAAATAATTTGGGCAAACAGTTCTTGCTCTTCCACTTATTGTGGAGCCTTAACCACCTCTGCAGTGAAAATGTAAACCTCTTCAGAAGCTTCAGCTACAGATCTGTACAGAACTGATTTTGCTTTTCCTGGTTCTCTTTTACCACCTCTGTAAAAGGTGTGTGGAGGGTGTGCAGAGCCCAGGCCAAGAGCACTGCACTGAACTTACTGCTTTACATGACCTAAAGGATCTGTGGAAAGCCATGGGCACAGATTGCTCTGGCATCTGAGGGGTGAGTGGGCATCAGTGACAAAGAAATGGGGGCCACTGATCCCAGATTTGCTTTTTGCACTCAGGATTGACATGCAACAGCAGCTCAAAACTCGGGTGATGCTATTAGAGGCACTGCACTACCAAAAAAAAAAAACAAACCAGGATTGTGAGACTGTAAAAGGCCATGGTATACTTCCACCTTCTCTGTGCACATAGGTCTTGCCTTGAATGGGTGTAAGAGAGCTGGAAAAGTTACTGAGACTGGTAATAGAGAATGATTAGTGACATGGTACCATACTGTGCAGAGGCTCTACAGTCTCAACTTGCAAAAAAACAAGAGAATGAGGCAAAACAACCCAGGTGTGCTTGCCATGAGCAGCATGGAGAAGGTGAATAGGGTCTCCAAAGAGAAAAGGAAGCAGACATTAGCTGAAATTATGTGGTAGCACTTTTAATGGGAGGGGGGAAGGCTTCTTTTTATGCCATACATAAGTAAATGTGGAACACAATGCTGCTCTGACAGCCCAGAGCACACAGGTCCAGGGAGAAATTGAAGAACTGAGTGATAGAAAAGTTCATCAGCATCCACAAAGCACTGGGAGCACTTCACAGCTGTCATCAGTGACCTTACACTTTCTCCCTGGACTTCCTGCACCACAAGTTTTATTTCTCTTTAAGAATGTACTTGAAAATCTGGGAGAGCTTGACTTCAGCTGGGAAGGGAGCAGACAGCAGCTCCTGTTGGTGATGGTGTCTGGGAATACATTGTCAATGTGTACGTGCAGCTTATTGCAAGTGTGGAGAAGCAGGTGAAAAATCATTAAACTTCAGGACTACAGTTAGTTTTGTGACACTTCTCTTTCATTTGCCTATAAAAGTGCCTGTGTCTGTATGCCTGTTTGCGAGTGTCCCTGCGTGTCCGGGGATTAGGCTCCCAGGAGCATGTGAAGTCCCTCTACTTGAAAGCAGAGGAATTACAGCGACTCTGCTGGAGTCTGGAACGCGTTTTGGATGTTGTGGCAGGTGCCACCAGTCACAGTTAGGGAGCAGAAGCTGCGGAAGTTGCTTCTTAGCGTAGTTTGAGGCACGGAGCTAATGAAATTAGATGTTTAAGGATGTGAAACAAGCTCTGTTACAGTGTCAAAAGGCAGTGAAGCCTCGACAGTCTCCAAGGAGGAGGAGGAAGGTGAAGAGGGGAGGGAAACTTGCCATAGTGTTGCAAGGCACCCAATTACAAAAAGGAAGAACAGACAAATCATGACTGGGTGGTGTCTTAATGTGATGATAGACTAACAGTGTTGAAATTTTCTGGGAAACTTTCATGTTCTCCTAATCTCCCAATTCTAGATGAGGTTGCAGTTTGTGGAGCCCTGCAGCTGTGTTTCTACTATTTAGAAAGGTGATTTAAAAGTGTGTGTGGATGTGTTTGGTAGGGAAGGGTGGGCAGGGAATGTTACTGTTAATGGAAAGCAACCTACTCATCCAATCTCCATCCCAGAATCACACTTACTGCAATGGGAGCATAGGGCTTCAGTGCTGTATGAAGACACTGGAAGGCAGAATGATTCTGAAGGGAGAGCACCTGAGCAAAGATGGGAACACAGAATGTGCTGTCTGGAGAATGAGGAGGGAAGAGTGTGTCCTTTCTGTAAGTGATGTGACAGGTACAGCCACCCAGACCAGCAGATTCTCCTCTCTGGAGGGAGCTGAGTTCTGTATGGACAGAAGAACTGCAATGTAGACAGTGCTGTGAGCTCTTGCCTCCCTGCCTGCATTGCCACTGCTGCTGGTCAGACCAGCAGATTCTGCTCTCTGGAGGGAGCTGAGTTCTGTATGGACAGAAGAACTGCAATGTAGACAGTGCTGTGAGCTCTTGCCTCCCTGCCTGCATTGCCACTGCTGCTGGTCAGACCAGCAGATTCTGCTCTCTGGAGGGAGCTGAGTTCTGTATGGACAGAAGAACTGCAATGTAGACAGTGCTGTGAGCTCTTGCCTCCCTGCCTGCATTGCCACTGCTGCTGGTCTTGACTTAGCTGGGAAAGACCCTCTCTGCCATACTAGGCTGAGGCAGTCATTTAAAGCAGTGCCACTGTTGCTACCAGCTCCCTCAGGAGTTACCTTGCATTTCCTTCTCCTTTCATCCTTGTTTTCAGAAAGAAATTGTTGATTTTGCACTAGGTGATGAAATGTCCCTGACAGCTCTGGGGAAGCTGATCTGTCATTAGTCAGACCATGACACCCTGTGTCAGTAAGAATTGCAGGGTTTCTGTTCTCAGGTAGAGCTCTGGAAGTGTTTAACATGATGACCAGAGCTACCCCAAAGAGGGACTTGGCTCTGGCTGCTCAAGGTGGCTTACAGTGCTGTTTATCTGAGGTGGTGTGATGGGGCCAGAGCTTCAGCCCGAGAAGAAGGGAGCCCTAGGGTGAGGCAGAGAAGAGATCTATGTCACATACATCACATTTGAGGAACTACAGTTCTTGGTGTTTGTTTTAGCTAAATAGTCCTTCCCCCCGGCCCCCCCAATCTCTGATAATTACAGCTTCAGGAAGTCTTGCATGTCTGGCTCAGAAAAAAGGTCATGTCAGCAGTTTTAGCTTGGATTTTCATCTCGTTCCAGGCCACGTTCCCCAAAATTCAGCTTCCTTTTGCATAGGAGACAGTTTGCTGGGGCAAGCCTCTGCCACCAGTCTCGTACCAGGGTGTGTAAAGGTTGGGTTGGAATCATCTCTCTGAAAATGGACACCTTCACTCTTCCACTGACACTGCTTGAATTTTAATGAGTGCTGCTTTGGTTGTTTGTGTGCAAGACTTGAATAACAGCTTCTTGGTGGCAGAGTGGGCAGATAGGGTGCAAGCAGCAGGAACTGCTACCACACTGGTAGCTTCCCTAAAGAAGTCAAGAGGAAAAGGCAGCAACAAATGAAATTTCCACTGCACCAGCAGGGAAATACTCTGCAAAAACAGGTGGTGCTGCTTCCTCCATTGTTTCCCTCAGCAGATTGACAGTCAGTGTTAGCTCTTAGCCTGGAACCTTGCATGAATCTGTTGCACCAGGTCCTGCCCTACCACATTCAGTGTTTTGCTCCTGTGTCCCTGCCCCAGGCAGGTTTCACAGCAGCAATAAGGAGAGCTCAGCTGAAATCATATTCTGCAAGCCCACCTGAAGATTGAAATGAGACCTGTGTGGTTCTTACCAGTTTATTAACTCTACGAAAATGAGGAGTCTCCAGTTGCATTGCCCTGTGCAGGGAAGAAGCCATCAGTGACAAAATGGCAGCACTTGCAAAGAGCAGCCTGAGCTCAGCTGCACTTTGAACCTTTCAGTTAAAGCAAACAAGTATCTGTCGTGGTGGGATGGAGTTGTGGCAGATCTGCATCAACCATCCTCCCTTCCCAGCTCCAAGGAAAAATAGCTGCCTGTATTTCAGACACCTCCACCTCCTGCTCAGAGATGCTGTTCTCCTGGTGCAGTTATATCTACATGCTGAGGCCTGTCTGTGGAATAAATGCCCCCAAAAAAACCCAAAAACCAAAAAAGGTGCTTTAGTGAATGGTTAAAAGCCTAGAACAGAATTCACCAGGCCATTAGATTTGCCTTTACACCTTTTTTATCTTATGTAATTCATTTTTCTTTTGATAATAATTAAAAGGCACATTTCAAACCTGTGTAGAACACCTATTAGTGACTTTTGAGTGTGCTTTTAACCCAGAAAGTCTCCTGAATTAAAATCCCTCAGCCACCAGTGTCAAGTCACCTCCTTAGAAAATGCTGTGTGTGGTGCAGAGCACAAATTGTGTTGACTTCTGCCCATGAAGATAGTTTGTGATGCTGTGAAAATGAGAGCATCTGAGCACCAGGAGAAGGAAAAAAACAAACCCTTATATACCATTCAATGTGGATGATTCCAGCTTGGTACCCTTTTGTTACCTCAGGCACCTTCTCCATGGCCCTGGTCAGTACAACTGCACCTGTAGTGACACTGCAGTAGGGCAGCTTCTGGGCAGGTGGTGGTAGAAGAGCTCTTGCAGGGATATTGCTGTCATCATAAAGAGCACATTTTCTGGTAAAACAGAAAAGAAGCAGTCAAAGTGGCACCCTGAGTTTGAATCAGACTGACTAAAAAAGCAGGGAAGGTTGACCTCATTCAAGTTACAGACTGACCTACTCAGAAAGTGAGTGAGGTTGCCCTCAGAGATTCTGTTGCCACAGAGGTTGGTGCATGTGTGTGGTGGAAGAGCTGAGTGCAATCAGCAGGAGAAGACACCAGGGAAATGGAACTGAGCACCAACAAAGGTGGTTTCTGCCTTATGCTTCTGCATGGTGTTAGGTGAGGCAGTGCTTTTCCATTGCTGGATGCCCAGTTTGGAGTCCTCATGATATGACAGAGAGATGCAATCTACTGAGCGATGTCATCACATGCAGAAGTCAGAGGGAACTGAATTCATGCTTCACAATTTGCTTTCCCTTGCTACTGAGTGCTTGGCTGTGTAGTCATCACAAAGCTCTTCAGCTGCAATTGTGGAAGAAATGAAAGGGAAGGGGGAAAAAAGAAAGGTAAGGGGGAAAAAAAGAAAGGTAAGGGGAAAAAAAAGAAAGGTAAGGGGAAAAAAAAGAAAGGGAAGGGGGAAAAAAGAAAGGTAAGGGGGAAAAAAGAAAGGTAAGGGGGGGAGAAAAAAGAACACTCAATTATGAAAAATATTAAAAAGAGCACTCATCAGAAAGGTCAAGAGAATGATAAGAGAAGGAAGGGGGAACAAGGGAATGTGAAATGGAACTGGAAGGATCCTTACAGCCTTTGTCCATCCTTTACCCTTCACCTAAGTCAGCAGTGAAATGGACTCGTGATGTTTCAGAAAGAGGATCCTAGATGACAAAGAACAGAAGAAAGGGAAGTGTTCTTCACTTGCATTCTGGTGCCAGGAGTGTGGGGGTCTCTCACAAAGCACAGGGAAAGGAGGACAGACCTGGAGTTCTGAGAGAATGGGAGAAGCTGTGTGGGTAGTGGTCTTCGTGATGGCTTTCAGCTGCTGCAGTGGTGAGTAAATGCTTCAGTGAATAAGAACAAAAAAAAACAGAGTTCTGAGATGGTCAGGGAAATCTTGGGAATTGTTGTGTCTTAATGCTAAAAGCTGTCAAGTATGGGAAGTTTGTAATTTTTCATATGGAAAAGAGAGCCTGAGGATTCACGGGAGTCTCCTCTGGTATCAGAGACCACAAGGTGCTTGTAAGTGTGGAGTGAAAAGCACAGTGCTGGACAGAAGGTCAGTTCCCACTCTCCAAAGAACAGAACTGCATTGTTGAGGACCTGCTTTGCTGTAGTAGCTTCCAAAACAGTCTTTGTGAAGCTGGAATATGGATTCTGTTGGAGTATGATAATGCATCACTGTCCTTCTGCTAGCACAGCCCTGGGAAGAAGAGGAGCTGTAATTGTGGGGCTAGGTGTGGACACACACATGATTCCTTTGGTCTCTCCTGTCCTGCTGGCTCTCTGATGCTGGAATCTCTGCTTTGGTACCCACACTCATGAGGCATACCTGCCACTCCCAGGACACATGTGCCACTGGCAGAGGGAGGTTTTGGGAAGCAGGAGTAAGGTGCTTTAGCAAGTTGTGCATAGAAGCACAGAGCTGCTCTTGACATTTAGGAAAACAGGCTGGAGTATTTTCCCTGTTTCATCATAAAAACCAGCTTTGGAGCTCTCTGTGATCTGTCCCTCAAGTGAGTTACTGTGAGTTAAAGCAGCTGAGCAGAACCTGTCATTCTGGAGAGAAGGGGAAAGGGGAGCAGGATGAGAAGGACACATCTGTTGGAGCAAGTCTGGAGAAGGTGATCCAAGGGCTGAAACACCTCTGCTATGAGGATAGGCTGAGGGAGATGGGGTTGTTCAGCTTAGAGAACAGAAGACTCTGGGGGGATCTCAGAGCTGCCTTGCAATACTGAAGGGATCTTACAGGAAGGCTGCAGAGAGAGTTTTCATGAGAGTGTCTAGAAACAGGGTAAGGGGGAATGGTTTGAAGCTGAGGGAGAGCAGGGTTAGACTGGATGTCAGGTAGAAGTTCTTCAGTACAAGGGTGGTGAGACTCTGGAATAGGCTGCCTAGGGAGGCTGTTGATCCCTTCTCCCTGCAGATGTTTGAGGTCAGGTTGGATGAGGACTTGAGCAGCTGAGTCTAGTAGAGAGGTGTCCCTGTCCATGGCAGGAAGATTGGAGCAGATGATCTCTAAGGTCCCTTCCAACCTAAGCCATTCTATGATAAGGGATATGGGTAGGGGTGAGCCAAGTCCAGCTATATTCAGGTAATCTGCCACTTGCAAGAGTAGCTGCAGTCTCCCTGGGCAGACAGCTGGAGAGAATGGGAAGAGTGCCATAGAATCTGCTCCCTCTTCCTTTGCTCACTTGAATGCTTGGCAGGGTGCTTAAGGGTTTGGAGCAGTTATGATCCAAGACAACTAGGTCAAATCTGAAGTTCTTTAAGGCTAAAGAAAAAAAGATTGGGTTTGATCCACCACTCATTCCTTCAAACAGGGCCAGTAGTTCAGAGCAGATCCTCAAGGGCTCCTGCCTGCATGGACACCAGAACAGCTGGTGCTGGCAGATTGGGAAGGGAGAGAGTCAACTGGTTTGGAAAATGGGCCAGAATACAAGAGTTAGTTTGATCTTGTTATCATGCAGTATGGGCAACACAGATCCCTCTGCTGAGTCATCTAATCTCTAACACAGCCCTTCAGGGTTTTGCCTGGTCCAGCTTTTTTCCCCTCCAGGAAGAGATTTCATCTTGTCTGTCTGGAAGGCTACACCCCACTTTAAGTGTCACTTCTTTCACAAATGCTCTCTCAGAGATTTTTATTTTTGCTGAGTTTCTCCCATCCCTTCCAATGATCTCTCCTTTGGAGCCATGCCTGCTGCTGTTGAAATGGGCATACAGAGAGTGCAGCCGCTCTAGAGGGAATCCATGGATACTGGCAGCTATTTCATGGCACACAGCCATAAAAACATTGTGGGAGAGATGCTTAAATGAAATTGTGATCAGATTAACACACTGGGTAGCAAACGCACTGAACCTGAGTGCATCAGATGTCTCAAGGGTATTCCTGAGCAATTTTCTTCATAGCTTCCACTCTAAGAGTGGAAGAGCTAAGCTCTTCTTGGTGGGTGTCTGGGAAGAGAGGAAGAGGAGAAATGGAAAGCCTTTAAAGACTGATATATCAAGGACCTATGTCTGACTGGGATGTGAGATTTGAAGAATGGAGCTGTGCCTGTCATGTCAAAGCCAGTCAGCAGATGTAGATGTAAAGGCTGGGACTAGAGAAAAAGAACAGGAGATGCTCCTGTTCTTCACGAGACCTGTCTTGTGAAGGCTGTAGCAGCACCAGGAGCAGGGTCGTGTCTGTCTGTATTGAGAAGGAATTGAGAACTGGCAAGTGTCCAGAGAGAAACAATAAAAATAGCCATGAGGTCACAGCAACTGTTCACTTCCTGTGCTCAGTGAAGTGGGGACAGGCCCTGGTCTAGCTCCCTGTGGTCTGCAGCACATGTAAGATGTGGCTGCATGCTGGCTTCCACTGCCTGGTGATTCCTGTCTATCCGAAGGAAGTGCTGTTCTGCTGCATTCTAATTTCTTCCCTTGAACCATTGCTCCCTGCAGCCTTCCTGGACCTGTCTGGTGTCCACGAGATCAAGGCCACATGGATGGGGTCCACCATTTTACCGTGTACCTATGTGCCCTCAGAAGGTTTCACACAGCAAACGCTCAGCTGGAGCCTGGAGCGAGACTACAGCAGCTCAACCATCTTCCGGAGGGACAGTTCTGGTGACCACATCTTGCTGGCTGGCTTCCGAGGCCGGGTCAGTGTCCCTAAGGACAGCCCTGGGAATGCCTCACTGCTGATTGACAGCCTTGAAATCACTGACAGCGGGCACTACACCTGTCAAATCACCTGGAGGTCTGAAGATAACAACTTGATAAAAAAAGAGGTGACCACTACAGTTAAAGTTCTCAAAGGTAAACCCAGCGATAAAGCCCTGCTCTTTGTGTGGCTAGTCTGACCCACAGAGCACGTAGGAGCAGGAGGAGATGCTGGGAATTGTCTTTCACACCTCACTGTCTGTTACACAAAGGCTGGGTGTTGAGGCAGCCTCCTCCCTTACTGTGCCAGGCCTGCTTGTGGAGGAGTAGGGAAGATGGAATCAGTCAGTAAACACCCCAGTCTGGATCTACCAATAGGCCGCTTGGACCTGCGATGCTCAGAATAACATACAGGTCTGGTTTGGGTTTGTGCAGGCAGCCAGCACCTCTGTGCTTCGGGAAGGGGGTGATGTGCTGTCTGAGTCTGCCTCATCCCCTTCCCAAGCACCCTCGGTGTGTGCTAGAAAGAGCTGCCTTTCTGCCGTGAGGGCAGACACTCAACAGAGCAGAATTTGCATGATATGGCAATAGCAATGATGGCATAGCTGGGGTAACCTGCCTTTAGGCACAGGTGACTGAGGGTGGTGTCTCTCTTCCCCCTGGGAAAAGCCCTGAAAGCAAAAGCAAGAACTGCCATAAAGGGGAGGAGGAAGCTTCCCCACCACAACCAGGCCCAGTATGACCTGGGCCACATCTGCTTTGTCTTCCAGTTGCAGCAACCAAGCCCATCATCAGGGCCGGCAAGCTGGGGCTGAATGTCCCAGCAGGAGCCAGGACCAGCCTGACCTGTGAGGCCACTGGGTCCCCCCCCATCAGCTACCGCTGGTTCAGGAGCACCCCAGAGGGGAAAGGCCTGCTCCTGAGCCGCCAGGCTGAGCTGGCATGGGACAACCTGCGTCCCTCTGACTCTGGGATGTACTACTGTGAGGCAGAGAACAGGGTCGGGGCTGGAGATGTGCAGCAGAGTGATGCTGTGGAGCTGACTGTGACAACAGGTGAGTCCTCAGTCCAGGGCTTCTCATCCTTGCTCTGCAAGACTCAGGCAGGATCAGACAGTAACGCTGAACATGAATTGTGTGGAGAGTCACCCAGAAAGGAAACCACAGGAGTGGCATGCTCCCTGCTTCAGGGTGATCAGAGGTCAGGGAAATGTCCCCTGCATTCTTCTGGGACTAGGACTGTACTGGATGGGAGCCCAGCTTCTACCCTTGGCATGTCTTAATCTTCCCTGGCTTCTAGGAAGGAAAGGGACTAGGGAAATGTCCTGGTGACCAGTGATGGTCACAGACCTGGGAGCAGAGGCCACCGAGTACCCAAATGCTGCTTCAGGAGCAAGCCCAGCTCTGACAGGGCAGGGCAGCTCTGGAAGAATTACTACGGCCTCACCCTTAAGCCCTGGCAGGTGTGCCCATGGCTTCAGAAGACCCACAAGTGAGTAGAGTCTGGTGCTGGAAAACACAAGATCTGTGTTGTGAAGCAGAGAACTGTTGCCGAAAACACAACACCGAAGCTGTCGGAGGTTGTCTACGGACCAGCCCCCGAGCCTGGGTGCTGCGCTCTGGGGCAGACATGGAGGCAGAAATCCCCGCAGGGCTCAAGCCTAGCACCGGTCCAACACCGGGGTTTCCCCGTGCAGAAGCAGCTCTCCCGCCCGCGCAGCCCAGACATGCGGGGCGCGTTCGTCGCTCGGGGTTTGCGTTGCGCTGCTGCCGGCAGCGCTGCCTCCGCCTCAGCGCCGGCCCCGGCGGCCGGGCTGCGCTCCGGCTGCAGCCGCAGGTTCCGTTCGCTTCGCAGACCTTCACAAGGAGGCTCCAGGCGCTGCCCGGCCCGGGGGCTCTGCCAGGGAGCGGGGACTCGGCGGGGCACAGCCCAGGTGCGGGTCCCCACCCCACAGCTCCTGCCTCCGCCCGCAGGTGCCCCGCTGAACGCGCACCCCTTGCACCTCTACGCGCTGGCGGCCGCGCTGGGAGTGGCGGCGCTGGGAGCGCTCCTGGCCGCGATCCTCTGCCGGTGGCGGAGGCGACGGGACAAGGCGGGTGAGCGGTGGGACAAGGCGGGATGTGGCCGGACGGAGGCTGGGGCGGGCATCCCTAGTCCGAGGGGAAGGGAAAGGGCAGGGCAGTTCCATCCCCATCATTCCCAGCTGGTCCCCTCTAGGCAGAGGCAGCGCGGAGGCTTCTTCCTGAAGGTGGGAATAGCCGGGAGCAGCTGGGATTTTTCTGCAATATAGAGAACGCGTTGTTGATGCACTGCTTTAATTCCTTTTTTTTTTTTCCTTCCCCCAGATCCGATCTATGAAGTCTCTTTGTGAGTACAATTCGGGATGTCAAGAACACTTAGGGGGGCATCAGATGGGTGTTTGCTTCTACAAAGCCTCTGTGCTCAGGGAAAAGCCAAGGATTTCTTTGGCTTGCCTGAATACTTTGGCAGTCTGTCTGGTTAGCAGCATGAGAACACGAACATACCAGTGCAGGAGGCAGCAAAAGAGTCAGTTCTTTAAGATGTTAGGATGGAGAAGAACACCTGGGGTCCTCTACTCTGCCTTGCAAATGTCGTGGGAAATCAATTCTCTGCACTAAATACCCATCATTATTTCACAAGACAGGAATTCTCAGCTCTTCCTTCCAGATAAGTTCCTCCTACTCACATCTTTCTTTTTAAGAACACATCCCAGTGCCTATCCAAGTATTATTTTGTGTAATTCCTATTTGCTTACAATCATATGAATACCTCTTCTGCCCTGTCCTAATTTCAGCCTTTAATCCCAGCACACTGCTTTCAGAGACACACCTGAGCCATCTGTAGTCCCACACATCACCATTTCCCCAGTTATTACTGGTAGCTGTTTCCTAAGGGCTAGACTCGGCTGGTAACTCTGGCAAGCATAATAACAATAATGCCGTGGGAGTTCATGGCAGTAATGTTAGCTGTTTATTCTTTTTGCGTATGTAAGTCTTCAGTGTGACTTTCTGGTGTCTTTCAGAGCCTTCCAGGCCCTCCCTAGGTTTGGCTGTTCCACAGATTAGGTGGTAGATCTTGCCTCTGGGTAAGATGTACATCGCATGGCTTCTGACTAATCATCCTTCTCAATAACACCTCTCTGCTGTTTCAGCCATAGCACTGCAGATGTTACCAGACTGGAAGCTGATGTGGAAGCCCCTGCCAAGTGCCTACTCACAGAGACAAATCCTAAGTCTGCAACATCCAATGACTCTCCCACCATTAAAGACAACAGCCACAACGGCATATGCATCAGGAAAAGTCCTGAGTATGAGAACCTTCTGACTGCAATGGAATCAGAATATGAAACAGAATTTAGTGGACTACCAGTTCTTCCACACTAGCAGCTGTGTGGGGCTGCAGATACTGAGGGGTAAATCTTACCAAAGGAAACTCTTCCTCCTGTCTGCCTTCTGCTCTGATAAGCACACCGGTCTCACTGCTTGCTTTAACCCGGGGGAACCACGTAACCTCCTTGGGCCTTGGCAAATGAGGTCTTGCCCATTGGCACAAATAACCTCAGCCAAGAAGTTATCTATCTGCTTTTACAGAGAGGATAATTTCTGAGCGGCCTGAAGGAGCAAGGTGAGGAAAAGAGGGTCTGAAGGAGTGGAAACATGCACATCTTTAGCCTGCAAATGAAGGTGTAGCTGGATGGAATGCTGCTAGCCAATAACACCAGCAAGGTGGATGGTCAAGTGCACGTTCCCAGACTGCAAGAAGCCAGGGGTTGTGCTAGGAATGTACATCCTCTGTCCTTTACAGCTCAACAAATACTTACTGTACATCCTGCTTGTCCTTGAGTTTTTTTTGGGGGTTTTTTGTTAGAATATGGTAAAGGGACCACTGGGGTGGAGGGCGATGTCCCAGGAACCTAATATTTACTATCAAACCGCTTAGAGAGAGAGGGAACAGCCTTGTAGCCGATGAGCCTCCTAACTGCCACCCTCTGGTTTTCTCCTGGAACCGCAAGAGTGGTGTTGAAGGAAGTGCTTGCATGCCAGAAACGTGATAAAATAGAGAGAAAATGGAGGCATTGGGAATGATGACAGGGCAAGGGGCATTCCTGGGTGTTACAGCTGTGTGCTGAACTGTACCTGGCTTTGACTGAGGTTCCTGACATGCCTCTGATACCCAACAGCCAGGTTTGCTTCCCCGTTGTTCATCATTTGCATTGTAGATGTGCTGGAGTGCTGCTGCAATGCTCTGTCCACTCCATTTGTGCAAGACCCACTGGCAGCATCCCTCTGTCCCACAGCCTTGGCAGAGGACTGGAAGAGGGCAGACCAATCAACCAGGTTGGAAGAGACCTCCAAGCTCACTCAGCCCAACCTATCACCCAGCCCTAGCTAACCAACTAGCCCATGGCACTAAGTGCCCCATCCAGGCTTTGCTTGAACCCCTCCAGGGACAGTGACTCCACCTGGCTTTAGCAAACTAAATTTGTAGAGAGGGTTATTGGCTTTTATTAAACCAGAGGAGTGCAGTGGGGGAGACGGGAAGCAGATGAGCAAATTCTCCCTCTTGGTACCCATACAACCCATATGGTTTGTGTCTCTGCTGCCATGGATCTTCCCTTCCCAGGTCAGCAGCCCAACAGCAGGTTCACACAGCTTTTTATGACCTGGGAAGAAGAGCTTCATTTTTATCTCCAGTGCTATGAATTGCAATCACTCTCCTTCAGCATGGTAGGTGATGATGAGGGAAGATCAGAGAGAAAAATCTCCTGCTACAAGCATTCATAATACATTATGAGTGTTTCTAAAATACAGCAAGTGCCACCCAGGGAGAGTTGTACTGCAGTGCCTGGGGAGTCAGGCAGGCACTGACAGAGCCTGCCTGTCCTTGCAGGGGCTCCAACAGCACCAGGCCCCACTCCAAGCACTGCTGTCCTGGTTCTCGGACCTGGCCAGGTCCTCAGTCCCAGCTGGAGAGGAGCTGTGCCCTGGAATGTGCACAAGGTGACCTGGGGTGAGGTCACTCACCCACACAGCAATGTGTTTGCTGTAGCTAGCAGATGCACTTCCAGAAGCTGGCCCTGGAGACACCAGGCTGGAGCAGCAGCTGCTGGGTCAGCAGTCTCAGAGGCAGTGCAGGACGGAAGAAACTAAAAGACTGGGGAGCTGCAGCCATGCTGGTGTAAGGTCTATACTGTGTGGGAAGGGAACTGAAAACTTCTCAGCTTCCACATCCTCACCTCAGCAGATCCAAGCCTGAAACAGGGCATGACACTCTTTTCTCTTTTTTAACCCTCAAATGCCTTCCTCATTAATTTTCAATTAGCCTTGTGTTTTATTTGCTGCCATTGTAAGCTCCCAGCTCCAAGTTCCCTCACTGGCTCTGTAACACCATGATTTTTTTTCACCTTTTGATTCCTGCCAGCACTCATCTGTTCTGAGGAGATCCAGGCAGCTTCCTCAGAACAGCTAAAGCCTGGGAGAAGCTGCAGAGAAAGAAGGCAACTGGATTTAGGGTAGGAATAGCAGATGCTCCAGATGGAGCAGATGCTAGGCAGCTCACATTGGCACTGCCTCTTGTTTGGGCATCAAAACAGCTTTGGTCATAAGCAGCAGAAGAGCGGAAACACAAAAAACCTCTCTCCAGCTGCCGACTGTGGTTTCTCCCTGTGCAGCAAGAGTCTAATTATTTTTTATTTATATCTTTTGCATGTTTGTTAGTAAAACCTGTTGGAAACAGAACATTCATTTCTTCTGCCAGTCACAGATGGCTTTGCTCTGTTTTATCACCATCAAACAAGAAAACTTCTCCTTTCCCTGCAATGGTCACTTACCCAGTGCTGTGACTCATCTGCTGAGTGCCAGCTCTGCTCGAGCACAGAAGGAAACCTCAGTTTCCTCTCTGAAACCACACCACCTCCAGAAAATGCACTATTTCTAGTGCCCAGCACCACCTCAGTGACTTGCATCTCCTCGTGCTTCAGAGCAGCTGAAGGGGCCCTGATGGCTCTCACACTCGCTAGGTTTGCGCTGGCCTTCAGAGCGCTCCTGACCCTGCCATCTGCATCAGGGAGAAGCCTCAGAGACGTTGGTACCACCATAATTAGTATCTGTTCCTGTAAGAGAGGAAGGGATTGACATTCTTCCCCTTCCTCTCAGCCACCTATAAGGAACCGGGAGAGTGTTGTCTAAAAGGCAGAGGGGCAAACTTTCCTGAAAGTAAAAGCTGGAAAAGCAATGGTGAGAGGCATAAATGAACACTTGGCTAACTGTGGTGCAGAAAAGTGTAGGTCTGTTGAAACCTTGAGGTATGTGGTGGTAGAAAGAGCTGGAGTCTACACAGCTATATTAAGGATGCTTTGGGGACAACCCAAACTCTGAAATAACAGACTTTGTTCTCTTTTGAAGCTGACCTCGGTGATAAAGATCAGGGTGATGGCTGTGAGTCACCGGTAGGTGCTTGAGAGGGACCACGGGAGTGTGAGTCATAAGGAGGAGGACCATGTTTGTCCAGAAGCACACAAGAAGCCCCACTGACAGGACCTCTCCGAAAAGCAGAACACACACTTTGTTTAGGCAATGGTACACATTCATTTGCCCCAGCTTTGCAGGAACATCAACTTCTGCAAAACATTTAATGAGAAATAGTTGCGACCAAGAGCTTAATATTAAAATCTATCAGCACTCTCAAATATTGCAAATCATGCTGGTGCTATCGTCCTTAAAAATATAGGTAGAGGCTTGGGAGTGTTTCCCCAGTTTCTGAGTTTTCAATATTTAATCCTTCTATAGAGTTTGATTTGTCAGTCTGGGGGTTTCATTCCTTACTTTGCCATTCCCCCAACCCAAGATATCTCAAGCTGCAGATTTTATATGCTACAAGTAGGTTATCAAAGATGCTTAGCAAAGAACTTCAGGTGGGACGGTCTAGAGGGAATTGCTTCAGCTACATAGGAGAAATGCAAGAAAAGCAACAGTAAGTGCTGACTAGGAATAACCATCCCAAAACACGAAGTCTTCTCCAGACACCAAGGCTTCAGGAAGGCTCCATGGTCTAATTTAAAAGGACATTGAGCAAATGTGCATTGTTCACTGGCTAGTGAGGCAAAGGGAAGTTAAATCAGCAGCCTCATTAGTTTGTACTCCAAATAAAATAAGATTCCTACACTCTCAAAGAAAAGATTGTGTTGTGGATAACATTGCCCTTACCCATGACGTCATGGTTATAGCTGCCAGAATCCTTGTTAACCAGGCAGGGCTATTCAATAACAGCTGGCTAGTTAGTGCTGTGGGGGAGAACAGTATTTTCTGGCCTTAAAGGAGGAGGAGCTGGAGGCCAGTTCTCTGCCTTCACAGCTCAGAGGAATGCACCAACCCCACTGCTGCACAGATTCACCCTTAGCACCCTGACAGGCACTTCCACAAAGCAGGGTGGAGGGAAAACCTGAGAGCGCAGGGTGAGAGTCCTGCAGTCGGTGACCTGGGTTTTCAGAGAGGAGCAGAACACGGAGAGGAGGAGGAGGAGGAAGGAGCCCTCGGTGTGTGGCCACGTTGCTCGGCAGGTGCCTCACTTGGGGTATTTGACAAACTGACACTCTGCACACTGAGTGTCAAACTCAGCTTGTCAAATACACGCAGTGCTGCACTGCAGCTCTCCCTGGCGTCCAGGGCTCCTCTTCTGGGTGCCAGCCTGTGCAAAGGGAGAGGAAAGAGAGAGTCTGAAGCTGCTGGTCTTTCCCAATTAGCAAAAACAATCATTATCCCTCCTGTATTCTCTCTCCAGTGCTCTTCCATGGGTGAGAGAGAACCACACAAGCAGTCACTGTCTTCTGCTGAGCAAAAGGTCCACCATACTGAAGGCTGAAGCTCTGTGGAGCTGAAAATAATGCTGAGAGCTCCACGTTAGCCTCCTGCCTTAGCTTTGCATCCACACTGGTAGCCTGACAAATTGCCCTATCACTCAGGTGATATCGTGAAGACCAAACATTTCTCCAGGCACACAAAAGCTACACAAAGACTCAGAGAATGTATTGGAGGGGAGCAATTTCTGCACTGGCCAGAGATAAGGTCGTGACAAATTAACTGACCTTTCATTTTCAATCTCCTAAATTTAAACAACTTGTTCAGGCTTCTCACATCTAACTCCTCCTATTTGGGTCTCTGTGCCTTTAAGCGGTCACATCCGCCTGAGTGTCCTTATATCATAAGGTAATTCTGCTGAATAGCTCTACATAAGTGAATATTTCAGTTGCACCCAGCCCAACAGATCCCAAAGTGGCATGAGGCTTCTATATTTAACACAGGTTGGTGGCTCCATGCATGCCAAAGACAAAATTTCTCTTGGCAGGAATAGGCGCAGGGTTTCATCTTGTACTCTACCGCTGACAGCTAAAAACCGTTTGGTTTTTTTTCCCCATCTAGACCTAAGATCTGAAGAGGCACTTCTTCAAGCCTCTCTGAAAACAAGAGGTTCAGCTCTGCCCTTAGGCATACACAGAGGAATTTCTTCGCTGACTCTGTTGGAAGCAAGGTCAGGCACCAGCATTTGCCCAAATTCTCCTGCCCTGCGCGTTCACTTTTGCAAAACAAAGAACCAGACGCAGCAGCCTCTTGTCCCCACAAACCAACCTCAGTCCCCACCTCGGTCTCCATTGTCAGACAGAATCACTCCAAGGATCACAATGCTGAATGGAAACCAAACTCCACACAGGGAAACAACGAACTTCTTTGGGAATCAAACGAAACTTCCTCTTCTGTTGTCAAACTAATTCCCTTACGCCTCATGCCCAGCAGGCAGAAGAAGCCTCTCCTGCAGTAAATGGACCTTTCCACTCCATGAGCTAACAAAATCAGGCATTCAGGATGAAGCCCACGCATGATTCTTTTGCACAAAGACCTAAAGATGCTGTTGGTTCCCCAATTCTGTCAACGGGATCTTGCACTAAATGCAGTTGAAGAAATCAAATAAAAACCAACGTGCACAAGAGGAGGCACTGTTAAGTATAACTGTGCCCTGCATCCTTCTCAGACACTGGCCATGAAGAATTGCAGTCTAAAAACAGGTCTGAAATTCCGATTCCATGCAACTCTCCCAGGAAAATTAACCACAGGTCCTAAACCCCACTCATTCTGCATAACACTATTTTCTTGTCACTGGCCAGGTCCAGTTGCAGCTGAACTTTAAAGATGATGCTTTTAGCTTCCTTCGCTGCCCCTCGATTTTAATTTCACATGACCAGCAGCACCAGTTTGTGAGAAAGCAGCTGCATCATTTTTAGCATCAAAATGAGAAACCAAAACAGAGATGTTAGATGGATTTTGGAAAGCAGCCCATCAAAGACAACCACAGAATTTAGCTGAAGTGTATTAACAGGGGGTAGTTTTATTAACTCTTTTCTGTCTCTGACTTCTGGGAGTCTATTTTATACAGATGACCATAGGATTTGATCTGATAGGACTGAACTATCCCTGGAAAAAGCAAGTTTGTTTTTTTTTTTTTCATGTGAAAGCACAAAATAAAATATTACAACGTATTTTCTAGTATGTGCTCTAAAACCAGCAGAGAGTGAAGTAAGATTTAACAGCCAGGGAACAACTACAGCTTTACAGATAAAAATCGGTTTCTAGACTGGGCTACTACAAAGGCTTTACAATTCTTACCTTCCCCTTGCCCTCACATTAGGCCTTTGGAGAGATGTAGTGAAGGGTTCTTTGTCCTGGCTCCTAACTCACAGTGCACTTCAGCCACTGGCAGATAAAAGATGTTGCAACGGATAAAAGCAGCATGTGCATTTCATGGGCATTAGGAAACTGCTAATAAGCAGTTTTAAGATCAGCCTAGCAAAAGAAACACTGGTTTAAAGATCGTTAAAGCTGAGTTCTGCTTCCCCTTCCAAGCACTTGCACTGCTGCAGGGATACTCGCTGCAGTGCAAAGCTGCCAGGTACTAGCTTTAGAAGAGGGCTATCAGGCTGTCCCTGAAGAGATTTGGGTGCTCCTGAAGCCCTCCCAGCATTTTCTCACCCTTGTGCAAATGTTTTCACGTAGCCAAGGTGCTTGGTTGATGTTTCTTAATCTGAAATCTGTGGTGTTTTGCAGCAGACCATTCATAAAGACACCCAAGTCCCTATTTCAAGCCCGTCAGTGCAGCTGGCCGAATCACTCTCCTTTCACATCCAACTCTGCTGTACTAGGAACAGTAAGTATCCACTTAGCAAGCTCTGAGTGGTGTGCATAGCTGTTGCTGATGTTGATAGGCCAGAGATGTTCTCTCTGCCTGAAAAGAGATTTTCAGTGAGAGTTAGACACAGCACACTGAGAGCACAGGGGTAACCCAAAAGGACTCTCAACCACATCAAAGTGCAGTGGGGAGATCGCAGAAAGGCTGAGTGGGCTCCTGAATAGGTATCAGTGCTGATTTCTAGCAGTGAGAGATCTGGCCTTGAGAGACAAGGGGAGGGGGAAAGAAAAGAATAAAGAAAACAGCACTGCTTCTGCAACTGCAGCTTAAAATAATCCCCCACTGTGGCTCTCTGAGGGGAAAAACAGCCACTTGAAATGTTGCTGTGAGCAACAGATAAGAGGACAACACACAGTAGAGATAATTCTATCAGTAGATGGGAATGGAGCTTTCTACCCCACCCCACAATGATAGCATCTGATCTGAATGGATTTGTCATTGTCAGAGGGTCTGGTTTCAAGCTGCAGTGGGTATTTCCAAGTAGAAGCTCAGGGCCATAAAACAGACTGAGCAATCAGCTGCATGCTCTGAGGAGAAAACAAAAAAGATCTTCCTGCATTCTTCTGGCTGTCCCTTATCGAAGTCACAAAGTCCCCTCCAAGCTGCACGTCAGCTCCTGGGTATTTTTACAGGACCATCAGGTTGCTCTGCAACTTGTGATGAAAATTAATGAAAATTCAAATTATTGGACAGATTTGATTCTAAACCTAATAACAGCAGACACAGAAGTGCACAGTTCCCTGTGGCACATCTGCTGGCTCAGATGAAGCAGTTAACAACATAAATCTGAGCAAGAGGCCAGATGGTGCAGCCACTGAATTAAGGACTCCCACTCCCTAGCTGGCAGGTACCACAGCAGTCCCAGTGCTGCCTGTTCTGCTACAGGGAGCACTTCCAGGCTCAGGATGATGCTATTGCTGCTGAGGAGCCCATGTTTCATTTTCTAAGAGGGCCCATGCAGGTATAGAGGGAGCTTTTCAGATGGCACACAAACCCCTTGTTCCTCAGCACAAGTTGTGCAACAGCAATACAGGGACACAGCTTTTGTGGTACCCTTGTCTCTGCCCTCAGGAGTTGTCAGGCAGGAGGTGATGCCCTCACCCTCTGGATCTAGAGTGACTGTGAGGTCACTTGCCACCTCACCCTGAGCTTCCAAGTATCTTTCAGGTTCAGTTTGCAGAGTGGTGTGGTAAGCTGCTGCTCCATCCTAAGGAAAGCTCCAGGAATCTGTGATCCAGCAAGTACAGCAGCTGTCCCTGCTTTGGAGAGGATCTTAGTGAAAGAGACCCTGAAGCAATCCAGAGAGGACTGTTCCCAAGCAACTGTGGGAAGCATAAAACCAGTCACATCTTCCTCCCACCACTACCACCCATGCTGTCCTGCCACCCTAAGAATCCTGCTGCCCTGTGCACACTGGTTTTTTTCCTTACCTTCATCATAAGATTAAAAGCAATCCTTCCTTGTTCAGCTCAAGCAGGACATCCCCTCTGTCTAGACCTGCTTCACAACAAAATTGTACTCCAGTTTGTCCTACAAGTCCCAGCTTCCTCTTCAAATCTTCCCTAAGAAGTGAAAGACTTCATTCAGCTTCAGCACCCTCCCTTGCACAGAAACGTGCCCTAACAAGACACCATACAGTTTCATACCTCGTACCTCCACACCCTTCACTATGCCCTTCCTGCTGCTGCCAGGCTCCCCAGTACTCGTGACTATGGCAGCACTGACTGCTCAGCTGCCCAGCCCCATGCTCCCCTCACAATGCCACCCTCTCCACAAGGAATTGCTGCTACTGTGACAGTGCCTGGACAACCCACCCAGGAGCAGGTAGACCCACGCTGGTGGCAGACGCCCCACTGAAGCTGGGGACATTCAAAAGTCAGACCCAGGCTCCAGGCTGAGGATGGCTGGAGGGGACAGAAAGGCAAGTGCCAGCCATGCTGTCACAAAGGCAAGGTGCCGTTCCCACAGCTGAAGAGGTCATGGGTTCCACCAATGGCTGTGGCAACGGCTCACAAGGCTGGGAACCAGAAATGTTGCAACCAGCACCTCATTTTTCATCCAAAAGCATCCAGGACGAGCTTGATAAACCCCACATTACCTGCAGGCCACCACCAACCACACACCCTCCTGCCGACCGTGCACTCACCTGAGTGCCACAGCCTCTGCTCCTGAGCACCAGCCCCTGCCCCCATGGCTGCTCAGGTCCCCAATGCCCAAGGGGAGGGCAGAGGGGGCAGAGTTCATTTGGTGTCCTGGAGCCACTGGGACAGCGAGAAAAGGAGCCAAAGAGACAGCTTGAGCCTGGCTGGAACACCATCTCTCCTTGTAGAGCCCTCCTCTGCCCCACGATTTCCCCTGCTCTTTGTGGCTGTCTCATCTGTGACTAATTCAGATCAAGATGTCCCTACTGCTAGCAGCTCACCACAGCACGTGTGTGTGAGCTAGGGGAGCATCAGCACGTGCACCCCAGCAGGGAGCAGGACTGTGCACACATCATTAGCACTGATAATTGCAATTCATCCTCATCAATGAACCTCAATCCACAGGACCCTGCTCCCTGGCTTGGACTGGCGGCGTTCACATCCCCTCTCCCACCCTTACAGCCAGCCCAACATCACTGCTTTTCCCTCAAGGGAGATAACACAAAGCTCTGCTCACTAATGCAGATACAACCTCTACACAAAGGGGAGGTAGCCCAAACCCGAGCTGGTTTCAGCTGCCCAGACTCCAAGGTGTAACACAGGGTGGGAGGACAGCTTTCTGCATTGGCAAGGACACGAACGGCCCATGGCGTTTGGTGTCCCAACCCCCATGGTCCTTCAGGACCTCCTGGAGGAGAAACGGGAGGTCACCCTGAAGGACAAATCCTCCCCCATCCCCAGCCACCCCTTTGGCCAGGTAGGACAGGGAGCTGGCACCTACCGTGTTGAGCCAGCCTGGCCCAAGGCGGGCACGGCCAGTAGCGAGGGGTTGGCATGGCGTGGGGCTGTGCAGGAGGAGCGCAGCGGGGGCACAGCCCAGGCACAGAGCTCGTTTTTGAAGGAGCTGCTCCTCCTTCAAGAGGAAGCTGCAAATGGGGAAGATAAGGCTGAGGTTAGATAACAGGAAATGTCTGGATGTGAGTGACAACATGCCAGGTTGTGAAAGCAGCTCTCCCTTGGCGCGGCTGGGCACACAGCTCACGAGAGAGGCAAGAGGTGGCTGCGGGACAACGAGCACCTTGCACCCCATGCAACCAGGTCACCTCAGCGAGGATGGGTCAGACAAAGCAAGTTCCATTGTTTCTTATCTTCTGCCTTCGATGCAAGGCACTCTACAGTTTGCAGCCCATCACCTCTTAGTGCTGTTTCCATCTAAGCTGGCTGGGAGCAGCAAGACTTCTCCACACAACTCCACAAACAGAGGCCAGCAAGCTTCCTGTGCTCAAGCTTGCAGCACCAGCAGCCATGCAAAAGCCAAACCAGTTCAGGAGAGCCATTCCTAGTCTCCCTACGCCAGTATGGGGTATAGCAGACTTTGTAAGGCCAGGACTCTTTCAAAACACATCACTCTGTGTCTACATTATCCCAAGCATGCTTTACATCAGCCACCTATGCCAGCACAATGGAGACGTTGGGACCCTTCTTGCAGGATGGAGTTTCTCACTCACTACTCAGCTGCTCTCCTTGCTTTCCAATTTTTGCCTCTTGGGTTTTCCTTTCCCAGCTTCCACACTGCTGTCCAGCTCTGCAGCCAAGCCACACAGAGATCCTCCAGAGTGCCAGAGCCTGCATTAACCCAGGAGCTCTCAGTTATGTTATCAGCATGCTCGGGCTGCAGCCACATGTTTTATTATGCTCCTCTGTCCCATTTCCTGATCTGGAAAACTCTTATGCCTCCAGGTAAACCCATGAGTGCTCACAAGCCACTCCTGAGCCTGCATACAGACACAAGTGTGGCCAATCTACTTGCTAAAAGTAAATCCTGCCCCTTGTGCCTGAGGGTTAGTTAGATAATGAGGAATACAGTTACTGTCCAGTTCCTCTTTCATCTGCCTGTGTTTTTAAATATACAATAAAAGAGGAATGGAAAGGTCTGGGTGGTTTGGGCTTGTTTTACTTCAGTTCTAATTGAGGGAATGAAGTTACTTTGTCCCTGTAGTTTGTGTATTTTTTTTTTCCCCTAGGCTTTCTTTCTCATTCTTCAAAGCCTTTTGGGTACAAGGTGGAAAAAATGTGTGAACTTCCAGGTCAAGGCCTACAGAAAGAAAATAAGGGCAGATGCTTTATTTCCATTCCTCACTGCTCTCATTGGAGCATCAGTCAGTGCTGAATGTAAAAAAAATCACGAGTGACTGAGAACACCCAGAGCAAATGCCACCTCCCTCTGTCATTCCTGAAAACTCAGACTTAAATTCACATAGACAATCCTCAGCCCACACCAATCTCTAGCAGAGATTATCCCTGAGGAACAGGACCTGGGGGTCTGGGTTGATGAAAAGCTCAAGATGAGGCTGCAGTGTGAGTGCAGCCCAGACAGCAACTGTGTGCTGGGCTGCAGCAAGAACAGTGTGGGCAGCAGGGCAAGGGAGGGGATTCTGCCCCTTGGCTCTGCTCTCCTCAGACCCCACCTGGAGCACTGTGTGCAGTTCTGGAGCCCCCAACACAAGAAGGTCACGGAACTGTTGGAGGAAGTCCAGGGGGGGCCACGAAGATGCTCAGAGGGCTGCAGCAGCTCTGCTGTGAGGACAGGCTGAGAGAGTTGGGGCTCTGCAGCCTGGAGAAGAGAAGGCTTCCAGGAAACCTTGCAGTAACCTTCCAGTATCTAAAAGGGACCTACAGGAGGCTGGGGAGGGACTATTGACAAGGTCTTGCAATGACAGGATGAGGAGGAATGGGTTTAAACTGACAGAGGGGAGATTGAAACTGGATGTTAAGAAGTTCTTTCCAGTGAGGGTGGTGAGACACTGGAAGAGGTTGCCCAGGGAGGTTGTGGCTCTCTGCCGGGAGGTGTTCAAGCTCAGGTTGGAGGAGGCCTTGAGAGACCTGTACTAGTGGGAGGCGTCCCTGCCTGTTTTGGGGGGGTGGAACTGCATGATATTTGAGGTCTCTTTCAACCTAAACCCTTCTACGATTCTCAAACAGAAGCAGGTTTTCCCTTGGGACAGTTCAATGCAAAACCTCCCTTCATTTTCTGCTACATGAACAGAAAACTTGAACTAAATACTCCTTTTTGGTAGCTTCTGCATCAAGTTTGCAGCATGTTTAATAGAATACTGTGGCTTATTTTCTGACCTTGCTCACTTGTGTTGACACCTATGGGACTCGCTGCACTTTCCTGGGACCAGTGCTGCTGCTCAGCAGCATGGATCAGAATAGATTCAGGCCCTCAGGCAAAGAAATAGCTCAGGACTACACATATGTATGCAAAATGTATATAGACCTTTCATATGCTTTCGTTAGGAGAACAAGAGCAGTGTTGTCATCTGTTCCTCCACAAATTAAATTACCCTGAAGGAACTGCAGTGCTCAGAGCAAGATTGGCTTCATCTCCACAGCAAACTTCCCCACAGGGCTCTAAAGCTTACTGTGCAAATGTGCTGCAGTTGCTACTCAAAGCCAGAGCACTTAACCAGACTCTTCTCCTCTGGCCACAGCACTCAAAACTGAACTGTGGAGAGCATCTAACTTGGATGCCCAAACCTGAAATCTGCAGGTTGGCTGGCAAGTAAAACCAGCCTTCTGGCAAAGGGTGCAGATTGCTGCCCCCTCAGCTGCAAGCTCCTGCAGATCAGGTCCTTTGGTTCTCAGGAGTTTAGGAGATCCTTTAAAAGCTTGGTCATTCTGACCTGCACATTTTTTTTCTGTCATCTGGGCACAGCTGGTAGCAAATCAGGGATCTGAGCCACATGGGAAAATGCTCTTTGGATATTTCATGCTCCCCTTGGGTGGAAGCACAAATTACTAACATGGCCAGGGCAAGGAAATGATAGAGGGGAAAAAAAAAATTCCCAAACAAAAACTCAGCAAAAGAAAACAGCGATGAAACCAAATCAGTGTGAACAGAAGCAAGTGCCCTCCTTCAGCACTCCACAGAGAGGCTTACAGGCACATTTGCAAACCTCCCATTAGAGGCTGAGATTCTCTGCTGTCATCTGCACTGAATCCCTTGCCTGCATTCCATGCCACATCCCAAACCAGCTGGCTTAAAGCTTATTTATGTATACCTGCACAAGCCTCAGACACTGAAGGCCTTCTAGCCAGCATGCTACCACAAACAGACTCATTAGCTGGGACACAGCCTCCCTCCAGCCAGGACACTGCACTCTGTCACTGCACAGACCTGCAGGCCAATATCGATGCCCAAGGTGGATGGTTCACAGTTGCAAGTGTCACCACACCACCCTGCTCTGTGCAACAGCCTTGGAGTTGCACCCAGCATTTCCCAATCAAGCTAGTTCTTTCAGGAGGTTTGCAGCATGTAGCTCTGTGGCTTGCTCTGGGAAGAGGAAGAAAAGAGGTAGAGCAGCTGGGGGGATTACAGACCACCAACAAATACTGTCGCAGACGTTTCTGTATATTGTTCCCCAAACTACATCTTTTTCTTGGAAAACAAATTGAAAAGAAGTGACCAAAATGAGACAGACAATTCATTTGGTTAGCATGCAGCAAGTTCTCTCACTGCAGATTCAAGTTCTTGCACTTTTTACCTACCATGGAGCAAGGCATGAAGAATGAGCAGGTTTGTACCAGGCACAGGCAGATTTGGGCTTGTTCTGCATTGGTGTTGCTCTGCAATGGTTAATCCACATCAGTTTAGCCAAGACCAGAGGCAGGCAGTTTGGTTCATCACTCAGAAAGCTTTCACAGGATGCCAGGAGGTTTTCCCTTGGGACAGTTCAATTCAAAAACATCTCCACAGTCTCCACAGCCCTCTTGATGAAGGAATTAAAGCTGTATGTTAACAAGTCAGGCCTGATTCCAGTCACCAGTGACTGTCATTTTGGCTTGTTTGGTCAACTCAGTTCTGCTACCCAGCAGCAGGCAGAATTGAGGCTGTGAGTTTTGAAGCCACCATATGAGGAGATGCAAATACAAATTATTCATACATCAAACTCAAAAAACCCAAACCCACTCTCCCTCAGGTTATCCTCCCAGGTGAAGAATGTTATTTACTCCTGCATTGGTTAAATGGTTTTAAAGTAATTTTCAAATTCTTTTCCTCCAGCCTTAGCTCTTGGAGAGCTTTCAGGTTATATTTCATAAGAGCCAGTTGCTACTAGGCTTTCTCCTGGTCTGTCTTTGTGACCAGCAGTTCTGACTTACCCTGCAGCACAGTGTCAGTACCCCAGGCTCTAAAGCAGCCAGCAGCAAATTCTTCAGAAGTCAGCTCTAAACATCACCCTTGGCAACTTCTCCAGATGTTGCCAGACTCTAGCACTTCTCTGCATTGCAGGTCTTGCTGGGCAAAGCTGAGGGGTCCAGTGTGAGCCTAGCATGAATGCATGCAGGAGAAAAACAGTACACAGAATGTCCTTCATGTGACTGACCATAGCAGAGTGAGGGGAGAAGGAAATGGATGAACAGGAACCGTTTTGAGCCTTACATCTGGAAGCATTTATGGTGCTGGATTCTGCAGGGAGCAAGATGGGGTGAGTGTTGTTAAAGGTCCTCCCCTCCAGAAGTTGGTTGATGAAGCCACATCTTAGCTCTAGGCACTAAAAAGCCTACAATCATGCAGGAAAAAATGACAACTATTCTTTGAAGGCTGAGCTCCACATGGAGGAATCCACTGGGGAGATCCTTCCACAACCATGGCCTTTAACACTTTCAGCTGGGCACCTAGGAGAAAACTCTTCAGCCAGCAAGCTGGGCCAGAGACATTGCATCCTCACCACCATTCTGTCTGTGGGCACAAGACTTCATCACTGACCTTCTCACTAGTTCCTTCAGCAAAACGTGGTCAGCTGAGCCCTGCCTCACTGGCTAACCTGGGTGTTGAGCTGGGTGAACACTTCGCTTCCATTTCCACTCCTTATCTCATTCAGAAAAGAAAAAAAAACAAATCAACACTCCATGTGGACCTTCTAGTTTTGCTGTAAGTGGTATCTCCCTCCTTTCCTGCCCCTTTCTCAGGCAGGCACACAGTGGTGAGGGGCAGAGGCCAGAGTGGAGCAAAGAGAGGACGCTTCTGTTTGTGGTTGATTAGGCGTTTGCCACTTTTATTTTAGACCTCTGGTTAAGAAAAAAATGAGAGCAAGAGAAAAAGGCAGGCACAAGCCAGGAGGTTCAGAGCTGTTTTTCAAATGGACAGTGACAGATAAGAAAACCCCACCAACTGTCACAGCCATTGAATGGCCCAAAAGACACCCTGCCCAGCATACATCATTAATAATAACAGCATACAATAAACAGTGTTGATGCTATAATTCTAAAGAAGCAGAAAAATAACACCAGCTCAAGAAAGTTAAGGCAGCTTGGGTTTGTTCTTATTCCACATTAATTAGCATCTGAATTTTATAGAAGTGGAGAAAAATCAGATTTCCTTTTGTTTTCCCCAAGACTTCCATCCCTGTCCCACTGAGACCAGACCTCTGTTCACAGGTGCTGAGGAAGTACCACAGCTTTGCCTGGAGGTTTTGCCTCAAAATAAACTTATACTGCAGTCATCCATCTCCTTAAGCCCAGCACATCACTGAAAGATAAAGCCTTATTTTCCCACCTTTGCTCCCCACAAGTACTATCTTTTCTCTTGCACTAATCTTGTTACATGGCCAGACACAGAGTAAAGTCTTGCTCTGGGTGTGAGAGATTGACAGACTTTATCTCTTTGAGAAATTAGGAGCTACAGAGCTGCACTTCCCTCACTGCTAGTATGTTAGTATATACACACAGATCAGAGTCCAGCCCTGGAATATCAGGAAGGTAGCCATGGATTCATTTCATTTTTTAGCACTAACAATTTGTAACAAGCATTTCAGTTGTCAAGGACAGGGTTGTGCTGATTCTTCTCACAGACAATGAAGGCAGAGAGAGGCTGTGCTACTCACGCCAACTGTCTCTTGCTGAACATGCTCAATTCTCTGCATATGACTTTCAGAAGCCACATATTAGCCAAGTTTCTCTGCTGTCAGTTTTTGGAGATCTTATCAGATGAACATCCTGGGTACAAAGCTCTGCTGATTACTACAGGCCCCCAGCAAGCAAGTGCCTATGGCAGACTCCCAGACTCTTGCTCTGCCATCGGTCTCTGAACTCTCCCAGGTTCTCTCCTGCATGGGAACACATCAGGAAAAGCAGCTTTGCAAAGAGACTTTCTGATGTGGTGGTCTCAAACTGCTCCTCTTCCATTGCTCGAGGGGCTATTGCTGCCCAAAGAAACTGGCAAAGCCAGGGAAGAAAACACCACCAGGTCTTTTAAGAACAGAAATACCATTTCTGAAAGGCTCCCAAGCCACAGATAACTTGAAGCTAGGACTGCACTAGAAAGATACCAGTTGCCCTCTTCCATTCTTCCCTTGGCACCTGCTGCTGGTGAACCCCAAGTGATAGGGTGCTGGGCTGGCCAGTCCTGTGTCTGACCCTGAGCAGATGTTCTGCTCTTCAGTTAACCCTCAGAAACGACTGCAGAAGCAGCGTGGGATCAACAGTCCCAGGGATATGGAATAGGAACACCAAAATGCGGTGTTTATCGGTCCTGCTCTCCCACAGGCAGCCACCCACAGCGTCACCAAGAGGTTGGCATTATGCTGCTCTTGGGCCCTTTGCTCTGGGCTTCCGGGAGCAGACAGATGTGCAGCTTATCACTCTCCCCACTTCCAGCACACAGAGACCATTTCAACACCGCTGCCTTGCCTTGCGGAGTCATTGCCATAGGGAAGTGTGTGACCGCCAGGCTTCAGCTCGCCGCTAGCCTGCTGTGTTGCTCAACACTGACAGTTGGGTTTACATCAGCCATCGGCCTCTGTGGCAATTGAGTGCTTCCCCAAGACCAGAGCTGCCCCTCAGCTGCAGCAACCATTGTAACAGAACAAAAGGGGGAGTTTGCTGTACCACACACATCCCTCGCTTGGTCCCTGAGGTATTATGCTGCTTTAACCATTGCATCAAACTTCTGTTTGGACACAGAACAACTGTGCAGCTGGGGTTCCCAAATCCCACCCCTCAGAGCAGGATCGTTTGTTTCTTCAGACCCCTTCACTGAGGGATGAGAAAAGCCCAAAGAAATTTGTGTTGCTTGGAACAATTTCCAACAAGTTCCGTAAAAGCAGGCACCTGGCTTTTCATAAGCATTGCCTTCCCTGTCTGCCAGTGTTTCTCACCCTTCCCAAGGGGAAAACTGGACTTTGAAAGAAGATCACTGCCTCCCTTTAACCATTGCATCAAACTTCTGTTTGGACACAGAACAACTGTGCAGCTGGGGTTCCCAAATCCCACCCCTCAGAGCAGGATCGTTTGTTTCTTCAGACCCCTTCACTGAGGGATGAGAAAAGCCCAAAGAAATTTGTGTTGCTTGGAACAATTTCCAACAAGTTCTGTAAAAGCAGGCACCTGGGTTTTCATAAGCATTGCCTTCACTTTGTGCAGTGTTTCTCACCCTTCCCAAGAGGAATACTGGACTTTGAAAGAAGATCACAACCTGGGCAGTCCTTTTTCTTCTGAAACTCTTAAGAGATTATTCATTCCATAACGTGCCTCCATACTATAGCTGAACTAAGATGGACCCTCCAAACAATCTCTCCCACACTCAGTACCTACTTCCAGCACATATTCCTTCTTGTGGTGGAGCTCTTGAGACGTTCCAGGGAATTTCTACTTCAGTGAAATTCCATTAGCACAACTCTTCCTACTGTAGTGTTTCACATGCTGCTGCTTAGAGCAGTGTTGCAGGCTGAAATGCCAACATGTAGTGACTTTCCCACAGCAACTGAGCTGCTTGACATCCTTCACCCAGGTATGAACTAAAGACTCCTTCAGGCAAAAGCATGGAAAAATAGGAAAAGGAAGGGGGTTTACTGAACCTTCCTTTTCTTATTTTCCCATCCTCCTCTCTAGGTGGTGAATGGCAGCAAGCTTTGAAAACCCTCAGCCTGAAGAGTTCAAGTACACAAACATCTTTCAAAGCAGCTTGTGGAACACCTCACAAACCCAGCAAGGCACATAAAAGCATATTTCAAGCAGCACCCCAGTCTTATCCAGACAGTGAACCTACTTGGCACCATGAGAGACAAAAAACTGCCCATCAGTATATGTTGCCTGAACAAGGTGTTAGTGTCACTGACTACCTGCTGAGCAAGTTAAAATGCCAGCAGGCAAGTAGCAGGTTGTCTAGAGCTGTCTGCAAGGCAGATCAGAGCTCTGGAGAGGGTTCACAGATGCTCTCAGGGATGGCTGGCAAAGGCAGGAATGCTGAACCTTAAAACTGGAGCAGACAGTAATTTTGTGAGGAAGATTGTTTCTGAACAGGTACATTTCTACCCTGGTGGGTTAGTTTTTCACACATGGGGTTCTCAGGCAAGGACAAAGCTGTTCTAGAGGTGTTGCATAGAGGAAACTTCTGTGTAGAACTCAGCAGGGCCATTCTGCTGTGTTGCATCAAGGTTTCTTCTTCTATAGGCTTCTATATATTGTTAAAGCATTACCTAAGGATTTGCAACTTAGTAGATATGAAGTGAGCTTTGGGGTGACTGAAGCAACAAAGGGGAGAGAGGGGAGAGAATTGTGGCAGGGAACATGCTTTGCACCCAACGACACCACTTGGTGCTCACGTTATCCATCTCTACAGCCTCACCTCCTCTAGGATTATGTTTGCATTGTCCTCCTTCCCCGTCTGCATCCGAACCGATCTGCTCCCTGCACGTTCAGATAACACACGAGGTCCTAACAGCCTGCCTTCAGCTCTTGGACGTGAACAGTGGAAGGGACAAGCACACACTTCGGCCGAGACCAGAGGCCACGGAGAGGTGGCCGGATCTGCCTGGAGCCCGCAGCTGAGAGAGTGGAGGTCCCAGGCTTGCACCTTCCGTCAGAGCTCAAAGAGTAATCTAAACTGAGCAGATGCTCACTAAGGGCGCAGTTTCCGCGCTCGCCTCCCACGAGGTTCCGTCTGCCCGGAGCGTTACAGCTATAAGCGGCTCCGTTTGCAGGATGGGATCACACCAGGAACGGTCACCAGCGGCTGCAGCCACTGCTCGGTTCCGCATTGCTGCGACACGCCTGCTCCCCCGCCAGGCTCGTCCCCGCTCCGCCCACCGGGACCTAGGGCACCGCGTCCCCTGGTCACGGCGAGTGCCAGTGCACGGAGGGCATGACACCCCTCCGAGACGGCCGAGCCACCCCAGGGCGAGTACCAGCCAGCCCGGCGGAGCAGGACCTGGCCCGCCCCCCGCGTCACCGCCTGCCCGTACCCGTCCTTCCTCCCGCCGCCGCCGGGTGTCGCTGCCGCTCCGCTCCCCGGCCCCGCTGCCGGTGCAGCTCTCCCCGGTCCGGGCGGAGCTTGTGCCTGCGAAGCGACAGTCGCGGGACTCAGGACCCGACATAGCTGCTGTCCGCAGCTCAGGCGGCAGTGCCGGTCACGGCTCCCTGCCCCGCCGGAAGGACCCCGCTTGCCCCGGCTGCTCTGCGCGGCCGGATCGCTGGCAGGGCCCCGGTTTCCATGACGGGTGGTGCTGTGGGAGCTGCATGGGAACATTCCTCGCAATCCTGAGCTCCCATCTCTCCAGGGACGGAGCTGTTGGTCAGAGCAACGCAGGGAGGACTTCTCAGTCTGGGACCTGAGTTTTATTTTTAAACACCCATTAAAAAAAAAGCAAATAAAGAGCTGTGCCCACCCGTGAGCCCAGAAAACGGAGTGCTGGAGCAGGGACATTCTCCCAGGCAGCTTCCAGCACTCTGGCTGAATAACAGCTACTGATGTAGAAGCATCAAGACTGGAGCCTTTGCCCTGGGAATCGCCTTCCCACCAGCTAAGTGAGACCTGGGGTGTCAGTGTATCAGCTACAGCATCCTGCTAGGACTGGGTTAACAAAACAAAGAAGGGTCTGCCAATCACAGTGATCGCAGGAACCTGGTCCTCGTGTAGACCTCCAAACCGAGTAACAATCAAAACCACCACAGCCACTTTCCCAAAGTCAGGAGCCCAACTCTTTTGCTAGCTACATCATTGACTATCGAGGCACAGAAATCAGCTCTGCTACCTTTCCCCACTGCTGTAGCTTTGTAGCCTCCAACCTGACCCTCTCAAAATTCTTTCTTGCTACCTGGCAGTTAAAGTCCAACGTTCTGCAAGTGTCTGCAGCTGCGATGAGTACTGTGACAAGTTTTGTGCTACCAATGCCTTGAGACAGGGGAAATTTGAGGAACAAAAGGCATGGGTGAGTGAAAGGCCACACAGACAGCCCCGGGCACACGTATGCGGTGTCAGCCACGGTGCAAGTGAATACTCACCACTGGAATGTCCCTCAGGAAAGGGGCTGGTAGCAGAGCCAAGGCCAAGAGGATGTGACAGAGGTGAGGAACTGAGCTGACCCAGGAGCTGCTCACATCCTGAGGGAGGGAAGCCAGCCCCAGGGAGAGCAGAGTCAGCATTCGGCTCTATAAGTGCAGGCAGGTGAGTTTGACTGGGCTACGGAGAGTGATTGGTAGCTGCAAATCACACTGGAGCTGGGGGGGAAGGAATTGGTGCTTTGTAAAGACACCTGAACTGAGTCATATGCACTTCACAGCAGGGATCAGGGCTCCCATGAGGGTGGGGAGGGATAACACAGGTGCCATGGCAGTGCCTGCTCTGTCAGCTGCACCGCTGCGATGCTGAGCCCCTCTCCTGCAACAGACCTGGAGCTCCTGGCCACTATGTACCAGGCTCTGGTGCCCATTGCTGAGGTCCCACAAGCTTCCTTGCTCACAGCTATGCAGAGACAGGAGCTTTGAGCAGCTCTCCAGTCACACTGTCACTGATGCAATTAGTCAATGAAAATGTGGTTTGCAGTTTCATTGTCTCAGGGACTGAAACATTTTTTCTCTATTCAGGGGCACATTTTTTCACTTTAATCAATCTTTTGGAGAACAATAAAAATATATATATGCATACTGCATGGGACATGAGCCTCTTCAAATTTCCTTTCATTTCTTTGACAAAGTGAAAAGTTTCTCCAGTTTCTTTCCATGGGTAACATTTTTCACTTACCAAAAAAAAAAAAAAAAAAAAAAAAAAAAAAAAAAAAAAAAAAAAAAAAAAAAAAAAAAAGTGAAGAATAAAATAAATACATATTTCAGATACTTTTTTTTCTTTCAGCTACTGGTTCTTAGCCTTTGGCACCCATGTTCCCATGAGAAAAATTTTAAAAAATGTTTCTCACTTCATGTGAGCTGAGAGTTTGGAGTTCTTTGTCTTTGAAACCATTGCTCGCTTTGTACAGACACATGCACAGTGTGACTGTAGCTTGAAAGCAGGTTTTTCTTCCCCTCCCCCCCTCATTTTTTTTCTTTTTTAGCTCACATTAAAGAAGACTCTCAGCATTTATTCTGACAACACTGGCTTTAGCATCAAAAACGTTTGACCAGTAACATCTTATCTCCCCTTGACCTGCCACTTCTGATGCCTACCTGCTGGGCAAAGCACCATGCCAACTGTCCTGAGGTGCTCAATGTTCTGCCTGCCAGACACTGCCAAAACTCTCCCTCTCCCTAACCCTCTCCCTCTCCACAAACCAGGAAAGAGGCACAAGGACTGAGACGGTGTCTGAAAAGAACTGGAATGCTCCAGGACTCCAGAGGTTGGAGACAGAGCAGGAGCTGCAGGAGCTCTGAGAGCTGCTGCAGGATGGCTGGGCTGCCTGGAGCTGTCCTGTTCTAACCATTTTCTGGCTAGAAAAGAGGTCCTGGGAAGCTGCTGCAGCGAAACCTCTTTTTAGTAAGGAGAACTTGGAAGAAAAAACTCCCCCAAACCTTCTGTTTTGTGGTCCTAAGGTATGAGCCTTAATTTTTTTTTTTTTTTTTGGGGGGGTGGGGAGGAGGGGTTGGTTGTTTTTTCAGTTCAAAGCAGATGAAAGAGCACAGATCCTGTGCTGCAACTCATCAGAGCAGTGTTTTCATAACATGGAACACCACACTTGCCCATGCTGCCTATTGGCAACTGTTCCTGATTTATTATATTGTCCAAACAATGTCCAGGCATCATTTTGGAAAGCACTGCCAGCAAAGGCTAAAACAGTGCCAGGGTGTCAGCTAACAATTAAGCAGGACAGATGATCACTGGTCCAGTGCTTAAGTTCTCAAGCTGACAATGTTTTATTCCACAGCATAGATACAGCCTGAGAATCAACTGAAGCTGGAGGGATGTGATCTGGGGCCCAGTTCTGGGCCCCTGAATTTAAGAAAGATATTGAAGTGCTTGAATGTGTCCAGAGAAGGGCATCGAGGCTGGTGAGGGGCCTGGAGCACAGCCCTGTGAGGAGAGGCTGAGGGAGCTGGGGATGTGCAGCCTGCAGAAGAGGAGGCTCAGGGCAGACCTCATTGCTCTCTGCAGCTACCTGAAGGGAGGTTGTAGCCAGCTGGGGTTGGGCTCTGCTGCCAGGCACCCAGGGACAGAACAAGAGGACACAGCCTCAAACTGCGTCAGGGCAGGTTCAGGCTGGATGTTAGCAAGAAGCTCTTCACTGGAAGAGTGATTTGCATTGGAATGGGCTGCCCAGAGAGGTGGTAGAGTCCCCATCCCTAGAGGTGTTTAAAAGGAGGCTGGATGAGGCACTTAGTGCCATGGGTTAGTTAATCAGAAGGGTGAGGTGATAGGTTGGACTTGATGGTCTTAGAGGTCTTTTCCAACCTGGTTAATTCTGTGATTCAGATTGGATGTTAGGAAGAAGTTCTTCATGGAAAGAGTGATTGGCACTGAAATGGGCTGCCTGGGGAGGTGTTGGAGTCTCCATCCCTCGAGGTGTTTAAGAGGAGGCTGCATGAGGCACTTGGTGCCATGCATTAGTTCATCAGAAGGGTTAGGTGATAGGTTGGACTGGATGATCTTAGAGGTCTTTTCCAACTTGGTTAATTCTGTGATTCTGTGATCCTGTGGGATGTACATAGCTGATACATTGCTCTGCCAACTGTGACATCCCAGGGAGCACCAGGAAACACTGTGCCTGCCTGCACTGCTCTTTTATTTCTGCTTTTTTCAGAGACCGTCAGCTACTACACCGCGATTCAAGCCCTGCAATGTTTACATCTGTGTCTAAAGCATCACAAAATCAGTTCTGCTATGAAGGTTGTTTTAACACAATAGAGCAAGTGCATGAGAGATGAAGTACTGCAGACTGTGTGAGGAGTTCAGGCAGAGATGTGGTCAGTGTGCCAAGTCTGTGAGCAAGCAGAGAGTTGCTACCTAGAGAGCAGGAGGAGGCTTTTCTCCGGGGAGAGTGACAGCATTTGAGCACCACAGGTAGCATCAGTGGTGCCATGCCCATGTACTGTGAGTACTAAAGCAAGTGGAATTAGGGCTGCATATGATGATGAAATGGTTTTGAAGGGCCTACCTTGGTTGTTCTTCAAATGCTCATCGAGATACTTTGCTCCCACTGTTTGTAGGAAACACAAATACTATGTTAACAGTACTGTGATTGGGGAGGAATCATTGCTGCTTGTTCCTAAAATCCAGGGTGGCTCACACGTGTTGGGAAAGTGGTGAAAAAAAAGTATTTCAGGGCTGTTAAGCTACAAGAAAGAGCATTTAAGAAGAAACATTTTTAATGCCTTCTGAAGGCCATTAGAATCTTTTAAACACTTCATTTTTCTTCTCTAAAGCACAGCAGGAATTAGTCACAGTCAGTATTTTATTCAATACAGCTCTCCCTCTACCAGTTTTCTGTTCTCATCACCACCAACAACTTACTTTCTCTTAACAGAACAAGGGGACACAGTCTCAAGTTGTGCCAAGGGAGGTCTAGGCTGGATATTAGGAGGAAGTTCTTCACAGAGAGAGTGATTGGCATTGAAATGGTCTGCCCAGGGAGGCGGTAGAGTCCCCATCCCTGGAGGTGTTCAAGCAAAGCCTGGATGGGGCACTTAGTGCCATGGTCTGGTTGATTGGGTTGGGCTGGCTGAGCTTGGAGGTCTCATCCAACCTGGTGGGTTCTGTGATTCTATGATTTATTTTTTTTTAGCTCACTAATTAAAACTGTTTGCTCATTCCAGCCTGAGAACACATCCCTGTGTGCAATCACTTCACAGGCAGCTCCCAGCTCAGTAGCTTCCTGGTGAACACACCTTGCTTCTGTGGACTGAGTCTGTTCCCAGTGAGATGGCCATGACCAAAGCAGTCCCTTTGCTGCTGCCATCCCCTAGTTTACTCTTTGTTCTCAGCAAGCTTTGACATTAGATCCTGTTTTCTTAGATATTTCCACCAGTCAGTTCTTCTAGAGACTGTTCATGGGAAGTGAGGCCAAAAGAAAATCAAACTGTGGACAGACAAAAAGCTGTCTGCCCTCCACAGCATCTGTTTCAAGCCTCACATCTGGGGTGGGCAGATTCATACCAGTGGAAAGTCACTTTTGGCCCAGCATAAGCTGGTTCCCTGCAGCACATTTCTGAGCTGCTTATTGAGCCCAGACCGACAAGATTTAAGTGGCAGAACTCCCATTCCCTCACCTTGGGAAATGGTGCCAAGGTTCTACAGATCCTGCTGCTAGGACATTTGTCTAACTGGGTTTCAACCTCAGATGTCCTTTTGCACAGTTTCATGCCACTGGTTTCAGATACAAGCTAAAATTAAAAAGGACGCCGTGAAATGAAGCCAAGGGAAATGCACTAAGTTATGTTTGCAGAGCACAGTGAGAGAACAGGACAGAATGTCCTTGAAGGGACAAAGAAATTGGTTGTTAATAATACATCTCACAGTGCAGACACCAAAGAACCTCTGTGAGGTCAGTGTGTGTGAGCCTCATAGTGCAGACCTGCAAAATGAGCACAGGGATTGAGATAGCTCAAGGTGTGAGAGGATGTGACTGGATCTTGTGAAGCACTGAGCAGCCCTGAGCCACCACGCAGTGCTGGGCACCCACACAGGAATCTTCTTGACCTGGATGCACACAGCGAGTGGCTAACTTTTAGCAGCAGGGCTTAAGCCCAAGCAAAGTGCATTAATCAGACTCTTAAGTATCTGTCAAACCTTGTTTAATTGTCTGAGAGCTAAACAGCACAGAAAGAATTGTAATGGTCATTCCAATGAAAATGGATTGCCCTGAACAGAAGATCTGAGTCCAGCAACCTCTGACAGTAGCTGTGCTCATCCCACAGACATTTGGAAAATGAATGAGAGTTTTAAACTGATTTAGTCTTTCCTGATTTTTTATAATGATTGAGTTCAGTTGTCATCCTGTGCACAAAAGGAACGCTCCAGGTCAGCAGACCCCAGTGTTCATCAAGAGGAAGAAGTAAGAAGATGGATAAAGAGAAGAGATTTGCCCAGGCTGATGAGAGATGAAACAAAACAAAACAAAACCAATCTCCTAATGCTAAAATTCAACAAAGATAAATTAAACAAAGCTGGGATTTCCCAGTGAGTAAAGAAGCAGCAAAGCAAAGTCTAAACATGCTGGGACATTGGACCATTCCTGAGCCCCAAATCTGAATCACTGCCAGTGGTTTTCCTTTGACAGCTTCAGCTGCCAGGGCAGGAGGAACTGGGCAGCAGCTGCAGATGAGGAGATCCAGATACCCTCACAGCAGGTACAGCACAGATGGCTACAAGCTCCATATCTTTTAGGTAACAGACTGGAGTAGTGGCAGCAACATATGTAACAAATGAGGTCATCAGGACTAATATTATCCCAACAAATTCCACAGGAATTGATCACGTTTGAGCCATGATGATAACAGATTGCTGGTTAGGGAATTATCTGCCAAGCTGCCCAGCCCCCTGGTGGGCCAGTTTCTTGGGATGGGGCATGGGCTGCCTGCTGTCAGAAGAAAGTATTTCAGAAGCATCAGACTCATTTAGTCCAGCTGAGGTTTGTTCTCAGGTAGGTCAGGGTTTTGCAGTGTAAGCCATTCCAAAACTGCACTACGATAGAGTTGTGTAAGGTTCTGTGTTGGTTTGGGTTTGTTTTGTTTTGTTCATCTCCTCCTTTCTATGCAAAATACAATCAGGACCGACCCTGGGAAAGTTTCCCCCACCAGTCTTCTGGCTTTGAGATAAATGTAATCTCTCTGGAAAAAAAAAAACACACACACTTACATAGCTTCCACCAGCCTGGAGCTGAGGGTAGTGTGCTCCATAAATCACAGCACCTCGCTGCCTTACTAAGCCTCAGACACGAAGAAAGAAACATCCTGGTGAATGTGCAGCTTCATTTATGCTCTTCAAAAGCAGGAAACTCAAATGAAAGGTTTTTATTAGTCCTCACACACACACACATCTCCCAAAAAAAATACAACCTTGTGAGGTCTCCAGATAGAATTTTTTTTTTCTGAATCAATAAACTATGTAGATTAACACAATCAATAAACACTTCTGGCCCTGAGAGGAAAATCCCATGCAGGCAGTGTGCTTGTGTATGGGATCAGTAGGTCTGGTGACCTCTCAGGTGTGCTGCATTCCAGCATGCTCATCCTCCCAGGCTTTCACCAAGGGAGTGGGAGAAATGAAGAGAGAAAAAGAGAACTTTGCCCAAACTCCTGGCAATCAGAGGTGTTGTTAGCTGAATCCTGCATGGCAGCGAGGGCTGAAGTCAGGTTGGTGGCCGTGGGTTATCCACAGGCTATTTTCCCCCAGCTGCTCATCTCAGAATAGCTGCTGTGCTTGGGTTTCCAATACAAAAGCTGCCTCTGTTGCTCACATGGAGTAAGCAGGAAACCGGCAGGAAAGAGCGAAGATTCCACAGAAATTCCACCTTTTCCTGTATTGCTGGCTGTGCTGATGCTTTCTCTGCTCAGCTCTTGTTTGACTCCTGGGCACCCATCCAGCCTCACCCTCTGGCAGGAGACAAAAAGTGCCGTTCATAGACTGAAAGCTGGAGCTTCAGCCTTGAGAGCCCATTTGGCTGACAGATGTTTCTGCTCATCTGTCTCCATCATCATTTTTTTTCTCCTACTCACTCCTGCCCTGGGAAGTGCATGGCACTCCTGCAAAGACAGGAGAGGAAAACCCACCAAAAAAACCCAAAAACATTTTGAAAACCTTGGGATGTGGATTCTTCCCTAAATCCTGCAGGTTTGGTTGTGCCTGCAGGAGTCATCCTGCACCTCTGGGTCTGAGTGGGAGTCTGCCTGCCATGAATATTTCATGTGAAGCAGGAGGCAGATGTTACACAATATCCCTCAAGTCCAGCTTCACAGAACAGGGAGCATCAGGCTCACAGAGATGTCACCTTCCAAAACCTGCACGCTTGAGCCCCAGCCCTGCAATGAGCAGGCACACCTCTGACTGTGCAGAGCTTATTGTTGCTGTCAAAGCCTTTCACTGAAGACCAGCAATCCTCCTGAGGGATTTGTTAGAGCAGCAGGTCAGTAAGGTAGGCTGAGGGGAGACCTCATCGTTGTCTGCAGCTGCCTGAAAGGAGGTTGTGGAGAGGTTGGTGCTGGTCTCTTCTCACAGGTAAATAGTGATAGAACAAGAGGGAATGGCCTCAAGCTGCCACTGGGTAGGTTTAGGCCAGATATGAGGAATAATGTTTTTCCCAGCTAGAGTGGTCAGGCATTGGAATGGGCTGCCCAGGGAGGTGGTGGATTCACAAACCCTGGATGTGTTTGAAAGTCATGATGCTTGGTGATATGGTTTAGAGTGAGCCTTGTAGAGTAGGGATATAGGTTGGACTTGGTGACCCTGAGGGTCTTTTCCAACCTGAATGTTTCTGTAATTCTGTGATTCTGCACTGGGCAAAGCTCAGAAGGAATTCTGCTTTCTTAATTCCATCAAAGGATCAGATCTCATCATGTTATTACCCCCTTCAGGGAGTCCCTGATGGATTAAACTAACCCAATAAAAAAAAAAGAGTTCAAAGCTTAGTACATTTTGTCCTTTGAAACCACTGACACAGATATCCTCACAAAGCCATCTTACACCTTGGCAGCTCTTTGGCTGCTTTCCTCCACCCAGTGATGGATGTCAGCACCTGGCTGTGTCCCCCATTCTCCCCTGCTGCTGCCCACCTCTAACCAAGTGCAGATTCCTGAAGGAAGGACTGTCCATGTCACTGCTATTTCAGGCTCCTGGACTCAGACTCTGCTGTTACTGATCTTAGGAGAGGAGGGCGGAAGGGGTTTCCTCACAGCGAGGCATCTGTGACGCTTTGGGCACAGGATGGGCTTGGGAGGCTCCTGATTCCAGGAATGTGGCTTTTTATAGATCCTCATCCAGGAAATAAAATAGCATGGCTGACTTCTCCACTGAGATCACACAGCATGCAGCCCTTGCACGCCAGGCAAGGAGCAACCAGCAGGGCACGGGGACAGCACAGGCATGCACTTGGAGATGTGAAGACTGGGGAGAAACTGCATATTTTGGTTGGAAGTCTACAGCTGAGAGGAATATGGAAACTGTGCAAAGGGGATGTTAAACTATTAACCTAGCAAGTAAAATATCCTTACAGTGAGATATAAGCTCCCAATAGAAGCAGCAAACAACTTTCTGTTAGCTGTGCATTTTTCACACCATCCCCACTCCTAATCAGTTTTAAATCCAGCTCTCAAGGTTTCAACCCTATGCTAGATGAGCCCCTGAATCATGTTTTAGAAGCTGTTAAAACTGCTTAAGGCACCAACAGAGTCAAAAGGCTGCAGAACTTTCAGTATCAGAAAGAGTGGCCTCAAGCAGTGACAGATGTTGGTGCCTATGCACACCCATGTGCCCAGCATGTATAAAGACAGAATCAGTGCAAGAGGCTTTAGACTGGTCTGGCATAGCCACACAGCTCCAGCCCACCTTCTTCTTGAGACGATATGCAAATTGCTGAGGCAGCTTTATCAACTTTAAGATGCTCAGGGAGTTTGACAACATCAGACCGCTCTAATCATCGCCTTCTTTCAGCCTCTCTAATGATGAGTTAATTGCCCAGGAAGAGACTTTGATTTTCTCGAAATGCCTTAGCACTTTGTAATTTTCAGGGTCTGGCATTTTCGTGAGTAACAGAGTAATAAAGGAAGGCAGACCCACAAGGGAAACCCAGCTACTTATTTCCTGTGTGTGCGGGAGATAACATCAATTTTCTTCTTTCAGCCTTTAACCAGGTTTCGTCTGCCCCCGGTGTAAGTCGACCCAACAAAGCCAAGACCCATTTTCTCCCCAAACTGCACCTCTGCATGGGATTTTTCACTCCAGCAATGATGCAGCCAAACAGAAAATAATCGTGGAGCCAGTATTTTTCAACACAGAGCAAAGCCTATGCTGCTGTTGGAATTTAAACTGGACAGCTTGGGGCTTTGGGGCTTTGCAGGGAGGACTCTTTAAATTAGGAATGTGTAAAGACTTCCCTGTGGTTTGGCACATGGGCAGCATTCCATAAACACATCACAGAAATTAAATATAGAAAGACCTGCTGCTAGGTCTAATCCATTTTGCTTTGACAGCACAGAATTGGTTCCTAATGGATAGTTTGCGTTGTTTGCTTGAGAAAAGCTGAACATTTCCTAGGTGGTGAAGCTTCCACCAATTCTTTTCAGGAAACAATTAAGAGCTTAACACAGCTCAGTGTCAAGAATTTTTTTTCTGAGAATCTTTCTACTGTTTGGTTATTTGGTGTTTTTTTTTTCCCCCTTTTATTCTCAGCTTTTAGCTCCTTAATAGATCATGCTGGGCTGGTCTCAGTTGGACATGAGCCAACAGAGTGGACTTGCAGCCCAGAAGTCAAACGGCATCCTAGGCTGCATCAAAAGCAGCATAGGCAGCAGATCAAGAGAGGGGATTCTGCCACTTGGCTCTAATGAGACCTCACCTGGAGGACTGCAGCCAGCTCTGGAGCCCTCAACACAGGAAGGACACGGATCTGAAGGAGCAGGTTCAGAGGAGGGCCATGAAAATGACCAGAGGGCTGGAACACCTCTGCTGTGAGGACAGGCTGAGGGAGCTGGGGTTGTTCAGCCTGGAGACGAGAAGGCTGCAAGGAGACCTAACAGCAGCCTGCCAGTACCTGAAAGGGGCTACAAGAAAGCTGCAGAGGCTTTCTTGTTAGCACTGTTTGCAAAGGCCTGCAGGGATAGGATGAGAGGTAATGGCTTGAAATGAGAGAAGAGGAGATTTAGATTGGATGTTAGGAACAAGTTCTGCACCATGAGAGTGGTGAAACACTGCAACAGGCTGCCCAGAGAGACAGTTGAGGCCCCATCCCTGGAGATATTCAAGGTCAGGCTTGACAAGGCTCTGAGCAACCTGCTCTAGTGCAGGATGTCCCTGCTGACTGCAGGGGGATTGGACTGGATGACCTTTGGAGGTCCCTTTTAACCCAAACCATGCTATGATTCTATGCTTGCCTTTCCCCCTGAGTGGTCACACTTTCAAACCTTTCTGGTGTGTTGCATGAACTAAACAGGCGTGGTGGGTTGAGAATCACCCCCAAATAAACTACTGCAGCAGGGAACAGGATTATACATGTTGTGATTTGTTGTGATTTCCCACTTCAGTCTTATTTTTTTTTTTTTATTCCTTCACATAAGGCTTTTCCCTTCCAATCTCTAGTCAGCATTTTTTTTCTCTTCTGGATCCTCCCTGGCTAGATCACTGCTCTTTTTTTTAATTATTATTATTTTTTTTTGCAAAGCAGGGAGATGGATGGATGGAAGCCTCACAAGCACAGGGCACAGCATACTCTGCTCATCACTCAGCCTTGGTAGGATGAGTGTGCTGTGGGAGCTTTTCATGGGCTGTAATGTTCTGTACGTTCCTGAGCTCTCAATCATTTTGGCACAGGTTTGAATGTTAGAAAAAGGATGCCAAGGCTTTAGCAACCAGAGCACAAGCTCCTCTTCAGGAGGACTTGTTTTAGTCAAGCTCAGTGCATAATACAGGCCTCATCCTGGTGTTTGTGGAAAGCTTACTCACAGCATTTAGCCACTCTTTAATTTGGCACAGTGGGTAGAAGTTAGCACTGTAGCCCTGGAAAGAGGTGTACTGGCAGAAGAGCTGGGTCTGGATCTACAAATGGAGCAGCAGTGCAGTGACACAGCTGAAAAAAGCCGGTGAGTCAGGAACTGAGAAGACAACATTGTTGCCCACGACCATGCAGGGCTTACCACTGAGGTAGCATCAGATCATTTAAGCACAGTTGAGATAGACTGGCATCATTTAAATGCAACTATGTGAGCAGTCAGGACTGCAGTCAGAGCAGGAATGAGTTAAGAATGGCTCTGGTGGAAAAAGGCTCTGCTGCAGAACACTTGGAAATCTTTACCTTTCAGGGGAAGGTTTTCTGAGACCTCCAGGACACACATTCATCTTTTTCTCCAGGTGGGCACTCATCCAGCTCCTCACTTGCACAGTGCAGACTGAGATGTGCTCTGTTCTTTGCCAAGTGCTGTGAGCAGCAAAGAGAAGGTGCTGTTTCATTTGGAAAATCAAATACTATTTGCATCTATGTGAATGAAATGGGGGAAAAAAAAAATATTTCTGAGAAAACAATTTTAAGATTAAAACCTCCACTAAAGGAAGTCTGTTGCCTTTTGCACTCTGACCAGACACAAGTGGAACAGTGAAAGTGGTTAACTCTCTTCCACTCAGGTCTGCTGCTGCTACCTCTGATGACAGATGCTAAAAAAACTGCACAGTGAAGTTGATGCAAAACAGTCTTTATATCTTCTGAGAAAGAACTTTGTCCTCTCTCAAATTCTTCATCTCTGGCATCCACTGCCAGAGACAGTTTGCAAGAGGGAAGGAGAATAAAGCAGGTCTCATGGGGCTACAGCTCAGTACAACACTGAACACAAATACTCAGGTGTATGAGAAGTGCTAAACAAGCCCAAGCATGACTGCAGCCGAGAACATACACATCTGATCTGTTTAACATTTTCTGTGTCCTCTTTGCTAGCTTCTTTAACCTAACATATCTTTGTTGTGTGTACAGGAGAATCTGAGCCTTCCCCAGTCACTTCACTAGGGGTTGATAAACATTTTGACAGTTCTCCTACAATTAAGGCTGGGTTTGTGTTCGTGGAGTGAACCACACTTGTGTGTCCCTTTGGCTGCTGAAGATTTATACTTTCTTCTTTGCACTTGTTAGAAATGCAGTAGAAATTCCTAATCTGGCCAGATTGCTTTGGGCTCTGGAACAGAGTTTTTCTTTTCCATCAATGTATTAAAACTGAATCAACCCCAAGCTGGAAACCAAGTTCTACCTTGATCTGTTAACATAAACCTTTCCATCAGGAAGACAGTCCAGAATCATGGCTGCTGTCACATTCCCTTATTTCTAGTGGGGTTTTATTATACTCTTCTCTTTATTTATGTTTTTGATGAATGGAATCATATTGGGAAATGATTGATTCAGCTGGAGAAGAATCATAGAATCACCTGATTGGAAAAGACCTTAAGATCATTGTGTCCAACCATAACCATCTCCCTGCGTGCAACTCTTGGATCATGTCTCTAAGCAACTCATCCAAGGATTTTTCAACACCTCATTCTTGACAAAGCTGTAGCCTCTGCAGAACACATCTTTTCCTGTCCCTGTTAGAACTGTTCCCACCTTGCTCCAAATTCAGAAAACCTCACTGAGGCTTTCATATGCCAATGACTATGAATATGAAATCTCTTGATTGGCATTGGCTGCTTCCCACTAACAAAGCCTGCAAGGTAAACGGGAGAGAACAGATGCACTGGCTGCTCACAGGCTGCTGGCCATAACTCCTTTTTACAGATGAATATCCTCCTAGCTCACTTTTTGAGACTGATGGTGATGTGAACCATCCTCCAATAGGGCAGATGGCATTTGGACCACTCTGTCTTGCAGAGGGTGGGTACCTTGTCCTGACAGAATCAGAACAACGCTGACAGCATAGCTTCAGGATGTTGAGCAGAAATGGGATCCCACTGACCTGCACATGAATAAGCCACTCTGGCAGCTCTCTGCTGGGAGACAGCCTGCATATGGCCTTCACCATCCTTCTGCAGGTTGTTGAGAGGGCAAAACAGGGAGGCAGAAAGCTGGGTCCAGCAGTGGTGAGCACAGCTACTCCCCCAATACCATACTGCTCACATCCCCTTGCCACAACACCCCTGTCCATGTCATTCTTCAAGTCCAGGTTTCCTTCCATTGCTCCCCATCAACAACTTGGGCAGTACTGCCTCCCTTCCCAGCCTCAGTGACAGTCTCAGCTGCCCAGCATGGACCAATGGATGGGCTTTGAACAGGATAAACCTTGGCTTCTCCTCAGAAGTGTCTCCGTCCCCAGTGCCAACACCCATGCTCTCTGCAGCCAGATGTCTTTCTTCTCACAGCCATCGACTCAGGGCTGGAAGGTGGGAGCATTTCAGACAGATTCTGGTGTTGTCTCATCCCTTGAACTAGTTGTGCTCCTGCTGGATCCACTGGCACATCCCAGCACGGCACCGAGCTCCAGGGCTCTGCTGTGCCGCTCTGCACCACCTTCTTTCCAAGCATCAGATGGCAGCTGAGCATCTCTAACCTAAGTCCTTGGAGTTTATGTCTCTCTGCTCTTGTTTTCCTCCTTTATCAGCAAACAAGGTTTGCCAGCAAAACAGACAGAAGGCATCAGCAGTCCTGAGCAAACTAGGAACACTTGTTCAGAGCAAACATCCCCAACATTTCCACCGAACAAAGCCATCTGTATCCAATTTATTTACCCAGAAAACCTGAAAAAAAACCTGTGAGAAATCAGATGGCAACTTTTTTTATTGTCTGTTTCATTTCAAGCTACTGAAGGTTAATTCAAAAATAATAGAAACGTGAAACAGGTTTTGTGTCTTTGTCTGTTTGTTTTCAGCTGTAAACGAATCAGAAGAAGAGCAAATTTGGTTTCCTTTGGTTTCATTTCGCTTTATTTAATTTCTGAACTGATTTGGCCTTGGTGGGGAGAAAAAAATAGTAAGAAAACAGAAACAAACATGTTATTGGTTGGTTTGGTTGGTTTTTCTTTTTTTTTTTAATTTGTCATGGGAGCCACAACAATTCATTGCTGAGATTGTCTCATTCCTAACTAATGTTTATTAACTCTACAGTGTCCCACAATGAATACATCAAATCCTTAAGCATAGGGACAGTGAAAGAGCTGATAGCTCTACCCTGATGCCAATGTGATGAGGAAAGCCATGACACAACCATCTTCCCACTAGCCCTGGTGCTTTGTCCTCCCTGATAAGCAGAGTCTGTGCCTCAGGTGCCCCAAGACTTGCTCAAGAATGGACTTTGGTTTCCTAGTGGTGCAATGGACCTCACTGTCAGGATGGCAATCGTTTGCATCTGGGCGCTTCTTCTGTGCCTTTGTAGAAATCTTCTGGGGATTTCTGGTTTCCTGGAGAGCTCTCCAAGATGCTCCACCTTTGGAAGCCTGCAGGACGATGGTGTGAGAAGGTGAGATTAAAATCTCAGAACTTTTCCATGCTCTTTTTCCAGAGTGAGTAAGGTCACAGGTAAATTACCAGGTTGTTTGAAGGAAAGCAGGGCTGTTTCTAAACATCTCTCATTTTCCTACAAGGGGTTTTTACCACACCCCCATAGGCAGGAGCAGGTTGAGGGAAACACTTTGATCACGCTTTGGCCAGTCTGGTCCTCAGCGATGTTTCTAAGGGATTGTGCTGGTTTGAGGCTAATTGGAATATTTTAATGGAGCAAATTATATTATAGGCTGTGAAAAGCAAACAATGGTGATGTCTGCTTCACTCATAGGCTTGCTGAGATGTGTAAGAACAAGAACACAAACATAGATAACACACAGAGTCTCTTGGTGTCTCTCTGGGAGCCAGTGTGTCTTCTCTCTGCTGAATAACCTAACTAACCACTCTGCTTCTAACTCCCCTGGCCCATCCTACAAACTCACCTTGCACGTAAGGCAAACCCTGGGGTAAGGTAGAGGGGTGAGAAGGAGGTGGAAGGGTGGTTGGGAGCCCCTCCCAAGGACTCTGATTTCTGGGAGGGGGATTGTGTTTCTGTATTCCCTTTAACTTGTATATTTCTGTAAATATTCCTGTCTGTTGTGTATATCTCTGCTTGTACACTGTGCTGAGCTGTAAATAGAGCTTCAGTCCTTAACTTCCAGCTGGCTGAGTCTAGTATGGGTGATTTACAAAGGAGGGGGCAGGGAATTCCCAAACCATCACAGGGTTAGAGAGCTTCTCAAAACTCCTCCACCTCATTCAAAGCACCGTGACTAACCCTCCTGCATACAGCCCATTTCCTCAAACAGGCAACCACCGCCTGCAGACAGCAGGCAAACCTTCCACGGGAGACTGGTCATGCCCCAGTGGTGTCCTCAGCACAAGCAGCACGGCAGAAGGAGCGTTAACATGGGCGTGATACCCTGCTGAGGAATTCCAGTGTCGCTAAGTAATTATTTGTAATAACTCAGAGTAACAATTTCCATATGTAGGACCCAAAAAAACGAGAACTACAGGTCAGGAGATGCCTTCTCCAGCTCGTTAGATGAGAGCAGGATTTCCATCTCCTCTGAAATAAGGTCTCTCCTGTTTTCTATTCTCGTTTCCATCACCCCACCAAAATAAAATCAGCTGAAGACAGATATGTCAGTGAGCAGAGCTGGAATTTTTGCTAGAGGTTTGGGGTGGGGAGGGGTTGGCATGGACTGAACTTTCAACACCACGATCGTATTTTACTCACTAAGGAGCCTGGACAGACGCACCTTTCACTTCTAATTTAGATGAAAACCTTGAGTGTCTCCCCCAGGATGGCAAGTTTGGTGTTCAGGCTTTTTCAGGACTGTGCAGAATGAGGAAATTCATAAACTGAGTAAAAACAAGGGGGTGGACACAGGCTCAGAAAGCAGGGCTGAAGCTTTACAGGGAACATCCATCCAAAGAGGACTGTGTGCTCCCCTCCATGGATTTTCCCTTACCCACCCCTCAGACAGTTCCTTTGTCCAGCTGGGCAGAAAACCCCAGGAAGGTAAGGGTTAATGCCAGCCAGGTTTTTTCAGATGAATGGTGTCTTTTTTTCCTTTTTTTCTCTCCACCCCCTATTCCACACCCCCACACCCCCAGAGTCTCACACACATACACATCCTGAAGCAAGAGAAAAGGAATTCCCGGTGCAGCAGGATGGCAAGACGTGGGCCAGGACCTCAGGTGACACTGGGAGCTGGTCCATCCTTCTTCCACCATGCCCCTGAAGCAGCACCATCTTCGACCCTCCCCAGTGGCACCCAGACCTGGCCACTGGAGCCCCTCACAACTGTTTTTCAGTCCCTCGGTCCCCATCGTCATGCCGGCTGTAGGCGGCACAAACCTGCTGGCTCCCAGCCAGGCCACAGGGGTATTTTTCCCCCTCTCTCTGCCAAAGCAAATTGAATTCTGACACCTTCCCTTATGTTTTCATCCTTTAAAGGGTGGAAAGCCGAAAGCCTGGCTTCACTGCATTCACTTCCACGCCTCCTGTGTGCTCTCCTGCCTGGATGTTAAAGAAGCTCTTTCAGGGAGGACTGGGCACCAGGGTGACTAGTAAGGAGCTGCTGGAAGGTGGGGCAGCAAGGCACATGTACACACCTGTGTTGGGGTGCTGAGAACCACGGCTGAGCACATGTTGGGGTGCTGAGGATCACAGCTGAGCAAGTGTCAGGTGCTGAGAATTGCAGCCTGGTGCACATTTGGTTCCCTGCCCCGGGGACTATGCCCCTGGCTTCCCGGCACCCACCTCCCAGTATTTGGGCTCCCTGGGTCACCCTGCTCTATGAAGTGTCAATTCTTTCCTCATCACAAATGTTTGGTGAAAAGTACTGTTTGGGGTTGAGAGGTTACAGGTGATGCCTAAAACTGACAATAAGCAATATTTCACTGATTCCTTAGCAGTTATTCCTGACTGAATCTACCTCCACTTCCGCGGCGAAAGAGTATCTCTGAAAGCTCTTCTAGAAGAATCCATTAATCATACTGAACCAACACAGCACCCAATTATTTTCCCTTTCTACCTTTAAACCTTCCTGATGCTTCTTTGTCATCCTGATGCTTTAAACCTTCATGTTGCTTCTTTGTCATCTCAAAACGACTTGGGAATTCTTAGAAATACAAATCTACATCAAAACTTAAACTTCCCCAAAGTGCACAGCGCAGGAATGTTCTGGCCTCCTGCTTTGGTCCTGGCAAGTCTTCTTTGTGGTGTCAGTAATTCTTCCAGCAGCTGGGAGAAATAACCTGCTCAGGACCCTTTTCACTTACCAGTAGAAGGTATCTGATCCTCTTTTGGATAGTTTCTGAGATGGGCAATTTCTGTCCTGCACCTGCAGAACTAAGCCTGCAGCCAGAGAGGTTGTGGGAAGTGTATTGAGGTGAGAAGTATGTAGCTTGGAGGCAGAGATGGGTGTTTCTGGGGTTTTCTAGCTCAGATCTGGGCTGCATTTCCTAATCCTCCTGCTCTAAGCACCTGTTCAGGACCCTTTTCATTTACCAGTAAAAGGTATTGACTGGACTGAGCAACCTGGTTAAGTGGGGAGTAGTTGTATGCCTGTACTGGGTTGGATTCCCCAGCAAGGACTGTGGGGCCAAACTCTGCACCAATAAGCTGGCACCAAAGGTGCTGATGTTGCTGTCCTAGGCCTTGCAGAGGCATTGTGTGACCAGGATGAACCAAAGGCCTGCACCATAAACATCAGTCAAATGACTGACTTCATTCTGCCTTGCTGCCCTTAATGCTTATTGCTTCAGCAGTGCAATTTTCCACTAGAATATTGTCACATTGCAACCATTTGGCATGCCCATAAAAATATCATTTTATCCTTCTCGACTCATTAACCCTCTAGAATGCAAGGTGCCTGAATTCACAGAGGTGAGAGACCCAAAGAGTGGGTTTTATGACCCAAGGAATGGGTTCTATCCTAGTTGCTGCTTACCTCTCTCCCTTGGAAGACTCTGCTGGACAGCTGCAAAATGACTTTTTCGTGAGCCTCCATGCCAGCAGGTTTCCAGCTGGAATCAATGACAAAGCTTGGAAATAAACTGCTGACTGCTTAGAGCAGGAGGATTAGGAAATGCAGCCCAGATCTGAGCTAGAAAACCCCAGAAACACCCATCTCTGCCTCCAAGCTACATCTCACCCCAATGCGCTTCCCATAACCTCTCTGGCTGTTCACCGGGCTGCAGGCCGAGTTCTGCAGGTGCAGGACAGAAATTGCCCATCTCAGAAACTATCCAAAAGAGGATCAGATACCTTCTACTGGTAAGTGAAAAGGGTCCTGAGCAGGTTATTTCTCCCAGCTGCTGGAAGAATTACTGACACCACAAAGAAGACTTGCCAGGACCAAAGCAGGAGGCCAGAACATTCCTGCGCTGTGCACTTTGGGGAAGTTTAAGTTTTGATGTAGATTTGTATTTCTAAGAATTCCCAAGTCGTTTTGAGATGACAAAGAAGCAACATGAAAGGAGCAACAGGAAGGTTTAAAGGTAGTCTTTGCAGCAAGGAGTCACCTGAGTGATTCTGTGACTTTGAGGACACGTATGCCTCTTTCTGTTTTGCAGGCTGCATTTGAGGAGAACGTTTGTTGTAGGCTTACAAACAGCTCTGTGTGCTGTGCTGCAGCCTGTGCATTACCTACTGTTGGAGCACTTAGGCAGGAGAGAAGCCCAGGAGATTAAATGGGCTGAAATTGTAACACATCATAGAACGTGGCCAAAACCTATAAACTGAATATTCTCTCTCCATGGATCTTACTCCTAGGGAAACTTCAATAAGACCTAGATGAAAGCAAGCAGTGGGGAATGATTTCATGCAGAGACACCTAACAGGCATCCCACAGAGCAGGTCTTTATTGAGTGGCAAAGGGGATCAAGTCCATTGCTCCTCAGAGACCTCAAATGAATTCTTAGCTTGGCTCTGTAGTAAAACAAAGCATTTACTATAAGGCCAAATATGTTAATTTTATCTTAACTTTGGGAAACTTTCAACCAGTCTTTTCTGGAGTTCTGTCGTTTTAAGAGAACGAAAATTCTACAGGTTTGGAAAGCACAAGGGTTCAGCAGGGAGATCTTGATGCTGTTTCATTTCAGAAAGGGATATCCTCTAGCTCATCCTTCATCTGACATACTAGAGAACATGGCAGCTTTGACAGGAGGAGAAATGAGAGTTCTCTCATCCTGTGGATCCTGGATTGTACTGAGGCATTTATAGCAATACTTTGCCATCTAAGAGAAGACCTTGTGCCAGAAGATGGAAACTTCCACTTCCCTCACTTCAGCAGAAACCTAATCTGCTTCATATCCTCCAGGCAAATTCATGTTCTTGATAACATAGGGTTTGCAGGAGTTTTTCTCAAAAGAACAAGAAAAGGAATGTCCATGAGCAGAGTGAACTCTGCCCCCTCTTTTCTCTAGCATGAGGGAGCTGCCTCTTACTGTGTGCTTATGTCAAATTTAACACTGTGCTGTTAAATGGATATTACAGCAATCCCATTAGGAAAAAAATGGACTAATAATAAAGGTGATGTCACAGCCAGGTGTCACATCCAGTGTGTTTAGCAAATAAGAGCACAAAAGACCAAGACCAATGTCCAGTGGAAGGCAGCCGAGAACATCTCTGCAGTCTTGACCTTAACCAGCAAGTCCTTTAGCTTTGCCATGGCTGTAACCAAGGTATGTACTACCAGATCTGATGCCCAGATGACTAGAAAATCACTTTGTGGTGAACTAGTGCAAGAAAAGTGCCTTGCCAGAATCTGTTCTTTGTTTCTTGGGCAACTTACTCCACTGCCCGAGCAGTAACTAGTAAGACATTCCTGAGCTGCACACTGTGGTGAGGACATCTCCCCCTCCACCTCAGTTTGCAACAAATTCAAGGCCTAGAGTAAAAGTGACACAAAACATTCAGAATGTGCTGTCTGTCCTTGGAAACCAGGAAACAAATTGCTTATAGATGTGCAGGGACCTCCATGTGTTCCTGGGACCACATAGCAAGAAGAGAGAGAAGCGCAACCATGTACCGAGGGGAATGTCTGCCCTCCCCCCTTTGCGTGTGCTTCAGCCAGGATGTTTGTACAAGAAGAAAGTCGAGTGGAACAATAAAACCCATATGTCAGATGTTGAGGGGAAGTCTGCAGTCCAGCACACCAAAAGAAAAGATTGAGCCCAGTTCATCCCCGTGATAAGATTTCCCCCCTCAAATACGCAGATCACAACATCCTTTCAGGGGACCGATAGCAGCAGCAAGGTGGTACTTGGCACTTTGAACTTCTCGCCCAAGAACTGCAAAGCACTTCGGGATGGAGCCTAAATATATCTTCGTGTGGGATGGGAGGGGTTGTAAAGAGATTGCTTTGGTTGTGCTGAGCATGAAAACCACACAACTCTGTCACAACGCAAATCAGCAAGCTCTGATCCACCTGGAAATGGTGCTTTAGCTGAGTTTTGATGGAATGACACCCAGCTGGACTCCAAGGACAGTGGATTTGCATGTACTTACACACAAAAATAGAGTTCCTGTGACCTATTGTAGCTACTCTTTTAGTACTAAAGATTATGCTTTAAATGGGCACAAGAGTCCCTGCTTTAATAAATATTTCATTGTTTATTCAAAGCAGAACAGCAAAGCTGCAAGGTTCTACCATGTAAGGGACAAACCAGGAGCCTTATAGAAGGCTTTTGAAGACTGAGTTGAATCCCAGGACCAGAAGGAGCTTTGAAGGTGGAGCTACTCCAGGGCCAACTCCAGACCTTCACAAAGATATGAATGTGAAAAACTGGACCAAAAAACAAAACCAAAAAAAAAACACAAAAAAAAATACAAACACACAAAAAAAAAAAAGCTGCTGTGAGTTCTTGAGATTTTCCTGCTATAACTATGGCCAGAAATGCTGCAAGAGACCCTTTTCCTAGTATCTTCTTTGTTCAGGGCTACATTTATTCCCCCCTTCCCTTAAATAATGGAGAGGGAGGAAAATTGTTGTGGACCAAGTCTGGCAAGCCATAAGTTGAAACGAGGTCTAGGCACTGGGAGGTTTGACATCTGAGTACTTCAACATTTTCATCAAATATTCATCTTAGTTTTGGATGGGCAAACGTTGGCCTCTCATCTGTCTGTGTGGGAAAAGTCTTTGTGAATGGGGTTTCTTTTAACATCTAGCTCAAAAGTAATTAGGCTCCTAATTAACTAAACTTTGAACGAGGATCTGGCAATAACAGTCCCTGGCAAAGAGAGTCAACAGTCTCAGCTGGACTGGGGTTGTCAGGCATGTCTAGAAAACAGAACTGAGACCCCTTGAAATTCATGATCACTCCTCCTGTTCTTGCTGCCCTCCCCACAGCCCACCAGCTTCTTTTCATCTTTTTTTGCTGTAGGCACCTCAAGGAGATGCCTCTGTCCCAGGACTAACCCTGACACCAAGTTTCTCTACTAAAACTATCTCCAGGCAACAGTCAGGTTTGCCACATGCCTGTTGTCCTCATTACTCTGAGGCAGGCGCAGCGTATCAAGGGCTGGGGCTGGTTTCATTCCATGCCTTTTGTGCCTGCTGCTGCTGCTGTCCTGAGGTTTAGGAAGGGCAGTACACAATGAAGGGAAGATGAAGGGGTGGTGGCAGTGAGGGGTGTATCTTTATCTCATCTGGAAGTTAATCCCTTGCCAAGTGTATTAAACCAAATGGGGAGGGGAAGAGGCTGGTGAGACAAACCATGATGTCTTCAGATGCTGCAGCTTCCCTGCTGCATTTCTATAGCAAGCTTGAGTGAGTGACTGTGGCCCTGGATGAGGATTTAGCATCTAGGGCTGTTAAACTCCCAGTCTTAGTGCTGGCCATCAAAGAGTTTTTGATCCCATCCTACACTTTGCTGCATCTTTGTAGTATCTCTAAGCTGGCTTGGCCATCAGAAGAAGTGGTGCTGGCACATTTCCCAGTGGGGGATCATATCCCAGCTCAAACCAGCAAAAAAGCCTCTGTGTTTTACTCTGAGATCAGTTCTTGAAGTGGCTGTGTAAGACAACTGAGAGACAGTGATGCCAGGATAACTCTTGTCTTACCATGAGGCTGTGTTTCACTGTGTGTACAGCCCCTAAAGTGATAAGGCTTTGATTTCAGTGGGTCTTTGGACCCTGTATGACATCACTTGTATGGCTTCAATGGCAAGGTGTATCTTGAAAGGAAATACACCAACATTAAAAGTATAACAGCTTTACTTTGGGCTTTCTATAGACCTGGCATTGCAGTGGCAAAGTTTGGGACCAATGGGGATGAGGAGGAGTAAAGGAAAATGTGGATATGATGGGAAAAGGCTGAGGAGGTCTGTCCCAAAGTTGTGTTTGGCAGCTAGTTGAGTGGACAGTGGCAGAGAGCCAAAAGCATTCCCAGATGATAACTGGCACAGGAGCTGCTCTTTATGCAAGAGTCTGGAGGAAAGAGATGAGACACTGCTGGAAATGTCTTCTAGTCCAGTATGGTGCTGGAGGCTGTACTTGATCATGATACAGAAATGCTCTGTGACTTTGAATTAGCTTTTTGAAATGAGAGATGGTTTATATGATCAGTAGCCTGCTTGTGATCATTGTTTTTTGGTTGTTGGGGGTTTTTTTTTGTTTGTTTGGCTGGTTTGGTTTGGGGTTTTGTTTGTTTGTTTGTGATCTAGACTCCTTTAGATTTTTGGTTTGGTTTGGTTTTAGTTTTTGGTGGGGGGGATTAGTTCCTTGTCTTGCACAAGCTGGTGTGAGTTCTTTGGATGCCTTGAAGCCAGTGTAACATATACTGCTTGTCTCCCTCACCTCTACTCCTCTCCAGCACTTTTGCCATCATCTTCAACGTGGAGATCAAATGCTTTACCATCCATGAAGACATCCCCATGTCATTCTGCTCCCTCCATGCTCATCTAATTTTGCAGATGAGGTTGGTGTCACAGGAAAGTGTGTGCTGGAAAATTCGCTCTCAAAGATGCCTGTGCCAGATTTGTTCTGGCAAAGAGAGGAGCTTTGTAAACCTTTTCACAGTCCTTGAGCAGCAAAGGACATCTCAAGCCTGAGCGTGCCTCTTCCTCTGGGCACACAGGCAGGAAGCAGTAGTCTACAAGTAGGAGCAATTTTGGGCCAGGACTTGGCTCCCAGCGTGGTCTGTGTGGCTGCTCTCAGCAGGACGACTTCCACTCCAAATGTGTTATTGCAGTGAATAAACGGGAGATGGGTGGGGTTGCAGGGGCTGCACGGACAATAAAAGGAAATGCCTCTGCTCTGCATATGCCCTGGAGAGGGAGGGTGTCTGTGTCGGGCAAGAGGGGATGTGGTGCCAGACAGGGTAGAGAGGGGAGGCGTCTGCATGAAAACCAGAGGAGGAGAAGAAAGCGTTTGAGAGGGTGGGTGGGTGGGTGGGTGGTGGCAAGGGAGTGGGAACAGGACGGAAGAGGCTGCGTGTGACTATAAAGTGAGTCTGCTTGAAAAGGACTGGGAGCACAGGGTGCGTGTGTGAGAGGAGATGTGAGACAGAAGGGCTGTGGGTGGCACAGGGATGCGCCTGCACCACCACGTCGAGCAGATCGCCCCACCCCGGACGCTCCGACCACCTTCTCCAGTCCCACAGACTAACACATCATTTTGCCTTGTTAACACTCTGTATCCAGTCTGCTCTTCTGAAGCAGGAAAACTGTGGGAGGGGTGTCTGGGGAGGGTGCCAAGGTTCAGCAAGAGCTGTCCACCCCTTCGAATAAACAAACATTGCCTCTTCTTTTCAAAGCTCCCTTGAGTGAACAGGGAGACTTCAAAGTTGCTGGAAGACTGCTGGTTTGAGGATCATTATGGAACAACCTCTCCAGAAATGTTTCTCCTGATTTTTTTTCCAGTCAATGAACCATCTTCCTACCAAATGTACTCACATCAGTGTTCCCACAAGGAAAACGAAAGCTTCCTCCTTCATTGAAGTAGCCTTTCCAACCACACTCTTCCATATGACTTTGGTACTTTGCACTTCAAGGCTTTGAACTCCTTGAATCCAGTTTCTTCTGGACAAAAAAAAAAAC